>JAHHZJ010002924.1:0-114602 GCA_021437245.1 Aegilops speltoides | reverse complement strand
CAAATGTCTTGCCTTCGGATCGTGATAGAAGGTGTACCCAACTGTTTCCTTTGGGTATCCTATGAAGACACATTTCTCCGATTTGGGTTCGAGCTTATCAGGTTGAAGCTTTTTCACATAAGCATCGCATCCCCAAACTTTAAGAACGACACTTTGGTTTCTTGCTAAACCATAGTTCATAAGGTGTCGTCTCAGCGGATTTCGGGTGTTCTATTCAGCGTGAATGCGGCCGTCTCAAGAGCATAACCCCAAAACGATAGCGGTAAATCTGTAAGAGACATCATAGATCGCACCATATCTAGTAAAGTGCGATTACGACGTTCGGACACACCATTACGTTGTGGTGTTCTGGGTGGCGTGAGTTGTGAAACTATTCCGCATTGTTTCAAATGTAGACCAAACTCGTAACTCAAATATTCGCCTCCACGATCAGATCGTAGAAACTTTATTTTCTTATTACGATGATTTTCAACTTCACTCTAAAATTCTTTGAACTTTTCAAATGTTTCAGACTTATGTTTCATTAAGTAGATATACCCATATCTGCTTAAATCATCTGTGAAGGTGAGAAAATAACGATATCCGCCACGAGCCTCAACATTCATCGGGCCACATACATCTGTATGTATGATTTCCAACAAATCTGTTGCTCTCTCCATAGTACCGGAGAAGCGGGTTCTAGTCATCTTGCCCATGAGGCACGGTTCATAAGTGCCAAGTGATTCATAATCAAGTGACTCCAAAAGTCCATCGATATGGAGTTTCTTCATGCGCTTTATACCGATATGACCTAAGCGGCGATGCCACAAATAAGTTGCACTATCATTATCAACTCTGCATCTTTTGGCTTCAACATTATGAATATGTGTATCACTACTATCGAGATTCATCAAAATAGACCACTCTTCAAGGGTGCATGACCATAAAAGATATTACTCATATAAATAGAACAACCATTATTCTCTGATTTAAATGAATAACCGTCTCGCATCAAACAAGATCCAGATATAATGTTCATGCTCAACGCAGCACCAAATAACAATTATTTAGGTCTAATACTAATCCGAAGGTAGATGTAGAGGTAGCGTGCCGACCGCGATCACATCGACTTTGGAACCATTTCCCACGCGCATCGTCACCTCGTCCTTTGCGGTGTTAAGCAATCCGTAGTCCCTGTTTGAGTTGCAAATATTAGCAAGAACCAGTATCAAATACCCAGTGCTACTGCGAGCTCTAGTAAGGTACACATCAATAACATGTATATCACATATACCTTTGTTCACCTTGCCATCCTTCTTATCCGCCAAATACTTGGGGCAGTTCCGCTTCCAGTGACCAGTCGCTTGCGATGAGAAGCACTCGTTCAGGTTTAGGTCCAGACTTGGGTTTCTTCTCCTGAGCAGCAACTTGTTTGTTGTTCTTCTTGAAGTTCCCCTTCTTCTTCCCTTTGCCTTTCTTCTTGAAACTAGTGGTCTTATTGACCATCAACACTTGATGCTCCTTCTTGATTTCTACCTCCTCAGCCTTTAGCATTGCAGAGCTCGAGCATAGTCTTTACTAACCCTTGCATGTTATAGTTCATCACGAAGCCTTTGTAGCTTGGTGGCGTGATTGAAGAATTCATGTCAATGACACAATCATCCGGAAGATTAACTCCGGTTGAGTCAAGTGATTGTAATACCCGGACATTACGAGTATGTGCTCACGCGAGACCCATTCTCCTCCATCTTGCAGCTATAGAACTTATTGGAGACTTCATATCTCTCAATCCGGGCATTACTTTGAAATATCAACTTCAACTCCTGGAACATCTCATATGCTCCATGACGTTCAAAAGCGTCGTTGAAGACCCGTTCTAAGCCATAAAGCATGGCACATGAACTATAGAGTAGTCATCAGCTTTGCTCTGCCGACGTTCTTAACGTCGTCCGTTGCATCAGCAGCAGGCCTGGCACCCAGCGGTGCATCCGGGACGTAACTCTTACGTGCAGCAATGAGGATAATCCTCGAGTTACGGACCCGATCCGTGTAATTGCTACCATCATCTTTCAACTTTGCTTTCTCAAGGAACGCATTAAAATTCAACGGAACAACAAGCGAGCCATCTATCTACAAACAAACATAGACAAGCAAGATACTATCGGTACTAAGTTCATGATAAATTTAAGTTCAATTAATCATATTACTTAAGAACTCCCACTTAGGCAGACATCTCTCTAGTCATCTAAGTGATCACGTGATCCAAATCAACTAAACCATAACCGATCATCACGTGAGATGGAGTAGTTTTCAATGGTGAACATCTTATGTTGATCATATCTACTATATGATTCACACTCGACCTTTCGGTCTCCGTGTTCCGAGGCCATATCTGCATATGCTAGGCTCGTCAAGTATAACTGAGTATTTGCGTGTGCAAAACTGGCTTGCACCCGTTGTAGATGGACGTGAGCTTATCACACCCGATCATCACGTGGTGTCTCGACACGACGAACTTTGGCACGGTGCATACTGGGAGAACACTACTTGATAATTTTAGTGAGAGATCATCTTAAAATGCTACCATCAATCAAAGCAAAATAAGATGCATAAAGGATAAACATCACATGCAATCAATATAAGTGATATGATATGGCCATCATCATCTTGTGCTTGTGATCTCCATCTCGAAGCACCGTCGTGATCACCATCGTCACCGGGCGACACCTTGATCTTCCATCGTAGCATCGTTGTCGTTCGCCATCTATTGCTTCTCGACTATCGCTACCGCTTAGTGATAAAGTAAAGCAATTACAGGCGTTTGCATTTCATACTGATGGCGACAACCATATGGCTCCAGCCGATTGCCGATAACTCGGTTACAAAACATGATCATCTCATACAATAAAATATAGCATCACGCTTGACCATATCACATCACAACATGCCCTGCAAAAACAAGTTAGACGTCCTCTACTTTGTTGTTGCAAATTTTAAGTGGCTGCTACGGGCTTAAGCAAGAACCAATCTCACCTACGCATCAAAACCACAACGATACTTCGTCAAATAGACTCTGTTTTAACCTTCTCAAGGACCGGGCGTAGCCACACTCGGTTCAACTAAAGTGAGAGAGACAGACACCCGCCAGCCACCTTTAAGCACGAGTGCTCGTACGTGAAACCAGTCTCGCGAAGCGTCCGTATGTCGGTCGGGCGCTTCATCTCACAATACCGCTGAACCAAAGTATGACATGCTGGTAGGCAGTATGACTTGTATCGTCCACAACTCACTCTGTTCTACTCGTGCAAAACATCAAACCATAAAAACGGCTCGATGGCCTTCGTTGTTGGTGGTGTCTGAAATACAGCGGATCCGACAGGGCGGCGTGCTATTCGACACAATGTCGACAAATCAAACAACAACAGAGAGCTCATGGTGGGTAACCAGTGTTGAGAGAACAAAAGTACAAGGACGATCTAGGAAAATAGATCTATTAATGAAAAGAAAAGCCCATTTTCATCGCTCAATTTTGGGGCTGTCCACTTTTGGTCCCTCAACTCTAAAACCTGATAGGTTGCACCACAAACTTTCAAACCAGCCATATTTCGTCCCTCCGCAGACCGGCGCAGTTTGACTGCTGACTTAGCCGGGTTTGACTAGTCGTTGCCCACGTGCACTACTAGGGAAAAGCCTAGCGATAGCAGCGTATTAGGTATATCGATGGCGGGGAGCAGCGCTCTGACGTCTGATGCTACAACTAACATGTATCAATAGCGTGATAATGCTACTGCTATACATGGCTAGCAACAGCGGGCTTTTGAGCAACTTCGCTCTGCTAATATCTGCGATGCTTTAGTTGGTGGCGCGCTTGGTAAGACTCTACTCCCTCGCTCTGTTGGTTTTATTAGTTTTTGTTATTTTTGCACATGTTTTTATATATGAACATGTTTTATACAATAATCTTTAGCATCATACACATACAAATGTAATCATAGCATCAAATTATGTCATCATCATAATCATCATCAACACAAAGTGGTCTCTCGTCATCATCTAAAATAGCGATACAAGTTCTTGCAACTACATCGTCATCTATCTAAACAATGATATCGCGAGAAGAGCTATCACTATGATATGAGTGATATGAGTGAGGCGGAACTATGCAGTATATGAGTTCGTACCCTCTCTGCACTAGTGTGAACCTAAACTAACTGTTGGCTACGCCAAACAAAACCGGTACACAGGGCACGACACTCCGGCCACTCGTCGTATACTCTGGCGTAGCACTTCTTAGCCATCGATGATCTATGCACCTACATCATCACATGAGTCGATGATATGCAACATATATAGTTGAGCAACGAGAAAGAGACAGACTTGGCAAAATAGAAGCAACATATCATAAGCATAAATAACAAAGTTCATCGTACCCAAAATGCCCTAACTATAGAGTGATCTTACGCTAATGAGGAGGCGGTTTAATTACATCACAAATAAAGTTTAAATGGGTGCATAACTCGAAGTTTTGTAATACATATATGGACTAAGCGGACACATTGTCATATATCGACAATCACTCAAGCATGTCGTGACATCCATCCAAGTCGGGGACAGTCCTAAGTTAGTGAAAGGTCTCGAATCGAGGCAGCAGAGCTCACTGGCGTGTTCAGACGTCTTGCGCGACATTCCTTCCTCGTAGAACAACCCTGTTTTTTCGAGGACCTCCTTCATGATGATTTGGGCAAGTTCATGCTGGATGCGATAGAACTCAGCTCGAAGCCGATGGTCGTCGATATCTCTTACGTTCCTTGCCCATTGCAGAATATGGGCATCCCCGGCTGTAGGTGACATGCGAAGGTTCTGCCGATCCCGTCTACTCTAGCATCTGGTGTATGACATAGAATCCATCATTAAGACTATCACTCGGTTCTTTGGATGCAGCAAAAAATCGGTCTTATGGTTGAAAGCGTGCGTTTCTATTCTTCTTGATCTTGATCTCTCTCACCCGTCGCCATAGAAAAAGATAGCAATAGAAACAGACTTGATGTGGGTGTAATCCTTTTGTTAATGTTCTTGACGAGTCAAGTAAAAGTGGGATGTCGGGGTAAAGATAGCGAGGATGGGCGACCGGTGCTATAAAATAAGTACACCTCAAATTAATTAGCCTCCATCGTGCAAATGAATGATTGAAATGGAAGGATATCGCGGCGGATGACTTCTGAGGATAATGCGAATCGTCTCCTTGTCCTTATTGGCGACCATGAAATTGTGAGTATTCCCAGTATCCCGGTGCTCTGCGCAGACTGCCAAGAAGCTCTCATGCATGAAATGCGAATTGACGACGGATATAAAGTATCTGCTCAATCCACGATGATGTAGTTCATGTACAAGGCATAAAAGCGAACAAGCGTAAAATCCATCTTCTTCAAGTGAAACATGTCGAAGATGTAATCGAATCGAAGGAAGAACTTCTCCGCGAGGATTGTGTCGACATACAACCTTTGCGCAGCATTAACCACGTGAGAGTGGGTATCTGGATTTTCGGCGATTAGGCTTTTCTATCTCCAGCACACACATCATCATGAAGTCTCCTTAGATGGCCGTGCATGGCACATGTGATGCCTTAGGTAGGATTGGTTCACCGGCAATATGGTATTCGCCGCTTTTGTGAGCAATTATCACGGTCTTGAACCCGAGGCTGCGAGGCGGTGGTGTTGAGGAGCGTAGTAATTTCAAAAAAATCCTCGCTGCATAAGATCATGGTGATGATATAGCAGCGAGAGGGAGAGTGTTAGTCACGTACCCTCGTGAGACCGTGGCGGAAGTGTTAACTGCAGCGGTTTATGTAGTCGTCGTCTTCACGATCCGACCGATCAAAGCACGAGCGTCTGAGCCTCAGGTTGGCACGTTCACTCGATGATCGATCTCCGGCGATCCAGCAAAGGCTCCGAAATGAGTTTCGGCCTGACGGCGTGGTGGCGATGATGAAGTTCTACGGCGCGAGGCCGCGCTAAGCTCATGACGATATGACCGGTGGAATATGGTGGAAGGGGCACCCACGGCTGAAGGCGATCCGTAGATCAACTTGTGTGTCTATGGGGTGCCCCCGCCCGTATATAAGGAGCGAGGAGGAGGCGCCGGCAAGGGGAGGCGCGCCAAGGGAGTCCTACTCCCAGGAGTGAGACTCCCCTTTTCCAAGTTGGAGTAGGAGAGAAGGGGAAAGAGGAGGAAGGGGAAGGAAAGAGGCGCCGCCTTCCCTATTCGGACTAGGAGGGGGAGGCGTCCGGCCCCTCACAGCTCCTTCCTCTTCTCCCTCTTGGCCCATGTAGGCCCATTAACCCCCGAAATTCGGTAACCTCCGGTACTCGGTAAATGCGATTTCACCGAACCATTCCGATGTCAAACATAGGCTTCCAATATATCAATCTTTATGTCTCGACCATTCCGAGACTCCTCGTCATGTCCGTGATCACATCCGGAACTCGAACAAACTTGGTACATCAAAACTTATAAACTCATAACAAAACTGTCATCAAAGGCGTTAAGCGTGCGGACCCTCTGAGTTCGAGAACTATGTAGACATGACCTAAAACCATTCTCGATCAATAACCAATAGCGGGACCTGGATGCCCATATTGGTTCCTACATATTCTGAAGATCTTTATCGGTCAAACCGCATAACAACATCGTTGTTCCCTTTGTCATCGGTATGTTACTCCGAGATTTGATCGTCGGTATCAATACCTAGTTCAATCTCATTACGGCAAGTCTCTTTACTCGTTCTATGTCGTCATCTATAACTAACTCATTAGTTATAATGCTTGCAAGGCTTAAGTGATGAGTATTACGAGAGGGCGAGATACCTCTCCGACAATCGGATGACAAAACCTAATCTCGAAAATCGCCACTCAACATGTACCTTCGGAGACACTTGTAGTACTCCTTTATAATCACCCACTTACATTGTGACGTTTGGTAGTACCCAAAGTGTTCCTCCGATAAGCAGGAGTTGCATCATTCTCATAATTACGAGGAACATATATAAGTCATGAAAGCAATAGCGAATACTAAGCGATCAAGTGCTAAGCTAGCAGGATGGGTCATGTCAATCACATCATTCTCCTAATGATGTGATCCCATTAATCAAATGACAACACATGTCTATGGTTAGGAAACATAACCATCTTTCATTAATGAGCTAGTCAAGTAGAGGCACACTAGTGACTATATGTTTGTCTATGTATTCACACATGTATCATGTTTCGGTTAATACAATTCTAGCATGAATAATAAACATTTATCATGATATGAGGAAATAAATAATAACTTTATTATTGCCTCTAGGGCATATTTCCTTGAGTCTCCACTTGCACTAGAGTCAATAATCTAGATTACATAGTAATGATTCTAACACCCATGGAGTCTTGGTGTTGATCATGTTTTGCTCGTGAGAGCTTAGTCAGCAGTGCAACATTCGAATCGTATGTATCTTGCAAATTCTATGTCTCCCACTTGGACTTGGTCCCGAATGGAATTAGCGTCTCTTGATGTGCTTGGTCCTCTTGTGAAATCTGGATTCCTTTGCCGGCAATTGCACGTATTATCACGAGAAGATCTTCATTGGTCCCGATACTAGGTATGACACCTAGATCGAAATGAACTCCTTCATCCAGACTCCTTCATTCGCTGCTTGAAGCAGCTATGTACTCCGCTTCACATGTAGATCCCGCCCGGCGCTTTGTTTGAACTGCACAACTTACAGCTCCGTTTAATATAAACACGTATCCGGTTTGCGATTTAGAATCGTCCGGATCGGTGTCAAAACTTATCGGCGCTCTTGGCTAGCCTCCATATCGAGAAACATATCCTTAGTCCTTTTCGGTATTTCAGGATGTTTTGACCGCTGTCGATGATCCACTCTGGATTACTTTGGTACCTTCTGCTAAGCTTATTGCTAAGCATCGTCGAGCTGGTACAAGCATTGCATACATGATAGAGCCTATGGCTGAAGCATAGGAACATCTTTCATTTCTCTCTATCTTCTGTGGTGGGGCATTGAGTTTGACTCAACTTCACACTTGTAGTACAGGCAAGAATCCTTTCTTTTTGATCCATTTGAACTTTTCAAAATCTTGTCAAGGTATGTGCTTTGTGAAAGTCCTATTAAGCGTCTTGATCTATCTCTATAGATCTTGATGCCCAATATATAACCTTCACCAAGGTCTTTCATTGAAAAACTTTTATTCAAGTATCCTTTATGCTATCCGGAAATTCTATATCATTTCCAATTAATAATATGTCATCTACATATAAAACTAGAAATGTTCTGAGCTCCTCTTTCTTTAAATACAGGCTTCTCCAAAAGTCTGTATAAAACCATATCTTTGATTACACTATCAAAATGTTTATTCCAACTCGAGATGCTTGCACCATCCATAAATGGAGCTGGAGCTTGCACTTTGTTAGCACCTTTTGGATCAACAAAACCTTCAATTGCATCATATACTCTTCTTCTAGAAATCCATTCAAGAATGCAGTCTTGACATCCATTTGCCAAATCTCATAATCATGAAATGCAGCAATAGCTAACATGATTGGACAGACTTAAGCATCGCTCTGGTGAGAAGTCTCATCGTAGTCAACCCCTTGAACTTGTCGAAAACCTTTACTTGCAAAAGTCGAGCTTTATAAACAGTTACATTACCATCACGTTAGTCTTCTTCTTAAAGATCCATTTATTCTCAATGGCTTGCCGATCATCGGCAAGTCAACAAAATCCATACTTTGTTCTCATACATGGATCCCATCTCAGATTTCATGGCCTCTAGCCATTTTGCGAATCTGGGCTCATCATCGCTTCTCTCATAGTTCGTGGGTTCATCATGGTCAAGTAACATGACTTCTAAAATAGGATTACCGTACCACTCTGTGCGGTTCTTCCTCTGATTAGACCTCGAGGTTCATAGAAACTTGATCTGAGTTTCATGATCAATATCATTATCTTCCTCACTAATTGGTGTAGTTGTCACGAGGCGGTTCTTGTGATGAACTACTTTCAATAAGGGGAGTACTGATTACCTCATCAAGTTCTACTTTCCTCCACTTCTTTCGAGAGAAACTCCTTCTCTAGAAAGGATCCGATTTAACCTTGAAAATCTTGCCCTCGGATCTGTGATAGAAGGTGTACCCAATAGTCTCTTTTGGGTATCCTATGAACACATTCCTCCGATTTGGGTTCGAGCTTATCGGTTGAAGTTTCTTCACATATGCATGACCCCAAACTTTAAGAAGCGACAACTTTGGTTTCTTGCCAAACCACAGCTCATAAAGCGTCGTCTCAACAGATTTTGATGGTGCCCTATTCAGCGTGAATCGGCGTAGTCTCTAAAGCATAACCCCGAGCGATAGCGGTAAATCGGTAAGAGACATCATAGATCGCACCATATCTAGTAAAAATCACGATTCGACGTTCGGACACACCATTTCGTTGTGGTGTTCGGGTGGCGTGAGTTGCGAAACTATTCGCATTGTTTCAAATGTAAACCAAACTCGTAACTCAAATATTCTCCTCCACGATCGGATCGTAGAAACTTTATTTTCTTGTTACGATGATTTTCCACTTCACTCTCAAATTCTTTGAACTTTTCAAATGTTTCAGACTTGTGTTTCATTAAGTAGATATACCCATATCTGCTCAAATCATCTGTGAAGGTGAGAAAATACGATATCATACGAGCTTCAACATTCATTGGACCACATACATCATGTATGATTTCCAATAAATCTGTTGCTCTCTCCAAGAAGAAGCGGTGTTTTGGTCATCTTGCCCATAAGGCAGGTTACAAGTACCAAGTGATTCATAATCAAGTGATTCCAAAAGCCCATCGGTATGGAGTTTCTTCATCGCTTTACCCGATATGACCTGGCGATTACCACAAATAAGTTGCACTATCATTATCAACTCTGCATCTTTTGGTTTCAACACTATGAATATGTGTATCACTACTATCGATATTCAATAAAATAACCACTCTTCAAGGGTGCATGACCATAAAAGATATTACTCATATAAATAGAACAACCATTATTCTCTGATTTAAATGAATAACGTCTAGCATCAAACAAGATCGGATATAATGTTCATGCTCAGCGAGCACCAAATAACAATTATTTAGGTCTAAAACTAATCCCGATGGTAGATGTAGAGGTAGCGTGCCGACCGCGATCACATCGACTTTGGAACCATTTCCCGCGCATCGTCACCTCGTCCTGGCTAATCTTCGCTTAATCCATAGTCCTGTTTGAGTTGCAAATATTAGCAGAACCAGTATCAAATATCCGGTGCTACTGCGAGCATTAGTAAGGTACACATCAACATGTATATCACATATACCTTTGTTCACTTTGCCATCCTTCTTATCCGCCAAATACTTGGGGCAGTTCCGCTTCGATGTCGTGCGCTTGCGGTAAAGCACTCTGTTTGAGGCTTAGGTCGGACTTGGGTATCTTCTCTTGAGCAGCAACTTGCCGTTCTTTTTAAGTTCCTTCTTCTTCCCTTTGCCCTTCTTCTTGAAACTAGTGGTCTTGTTGACCATCAACACTTGATGCTCCATCTTGATTTCTATCTCCATGACTTTTAGCATCGCGAAGAGCTCGGGAATAGTCTTGTTCATCCGCATATTATAGTTCATCCGAAGCTTTTGTAGCTTGGTGGCGATGATTGGAGAATTCTGTCAATGGCGCTATCATCGGAAGATTAACTCCCAGTTGAATCAAGTGATTATTATACCCGGACATTTTGAGTATACTGCTTGCTAGAATCCTCCATCTTGCGTGTAGAACTTATTGGAACTTCATATCTCTCAATCCGGGCATTTGCTTGAAATATTAACTTCAACTCTGGAACATCTCATATGCTCCATGCGTTCAAAAGCGTCGTTGAAGACCGGTTCTAAGCCGTAAAGCATGGCACGATGTGAACTATCGAGTAGTCATCAGCTTTGCTCTGCTAGAGCGTTCTTAATCGTCGGTTGCATCGATAGCGGGCTGGCACCAGCGGTGCTTCGAGGATGTAACTTTTCGTGCAGCAATGAGGATAATCCTCGAATTCTGGACCCGATCCGTGTAATTGCTACCATCATTTTCAACTTTGCTTTCTCAAAGCATTAAAATTCAGCGGAACAACGGCCACGAGCCATCTATCTACAAACAAACATAGACAAGCAAAATACTATCGGTACTAAGTTCATGATAAATTTAAGTTCAATTAATCATATTACTAAGAACTCCCACTTAGACAGACATCTCTCTAGTCATCTAAGTGATCCGTGATCCAAATCAACTAAACCATGTCCGATCATCCGTGAGATGGAGTAGTTTCAATGGTGAACATCTCTATGTTGATCATATCTACTATATGATTCACGCTCGACCTTTCGGTCTCCGTGTTCGAGGCCATATCTGTATATGCTAGGCTCGTCAAGTATAACTGAGTATTCGCGTGTGCAACTATTTTGCACCGTTGTATTTGAGCGTGGAGCCTATCACCCGATCATCACGTGGTGTCTCAGCCGAAGAACTTTCATAGCGGTGCATACTCGGGGAGAACACATCTTGATAATAGTGAGAGATCATCTTAAAATGCTACCGTCAATCAAAGCAAGATAAGATGCATAAAGGATAAACATCACATGCAATCAAGATAAGTGATATGATATGGCCATCATCATCTTGTGCTTGTGATCTCCATCTTGAAGCACGTCATGATCACCATCGTCACCGGTAGCGACACCTTGATCTCCATCGTAGCATCGTTGTCGTTCGCCATCTATTGCTTCTCGACTATCGCTACAGCTTAGTGATAAAGTAAAAGCAATTACAGGCGTTGCCTTTCATACAATAAGCGACAACCATATGGCTCCTGCCGGTCCGATAACCGGTTACAAAACATGATCATCTCATACAATAAAATATAGCATCACGTCTTGACCATATCACATCACAACATGCCTGCAAAAACAAGTTAGACATCCTCTACTTTGTTGTTGCAAATTTTACGTGGCTGCACGGGCTTTAGCAAGAACCGTTCTTACCTCGCATCAAAACCACAGCGATAGTTCGTCAAGTTGGTGCTGTTTTAACCTTCGCAAGGACGGGCGTAGCCACACCGATTCAGCTAAAGTGAGAGGCGAGACACCCGCCAGCCACCTTTAAGCCGCGAGTGCTCGTAGCAGTGAAACCAGTCTCGCAGCGTCTGCAGCGTAATGTCGGTCCGGGCCTTCATCTTACAATACCGCCGAACCAAAGTATGACATCTTTGGTAGCAGTATGACTTATATCGCCCACAAATCACTTGTGTTCTACTCGTGCATATAACATCAACGCATAAAACCTAGGCTCGGATGCCCTTTGTTGGGGAGCGTAGTAATTTCAAAAAATTCCTCGCTGCGCAAGATCATGGTGATGATATAGCAGCGAGAGGAGAGTGTTCGTCCACGTACTCGTGAACCGTGGCGAGCGTTAACTGCCATGGTTGATGTAGTCGTCGTCTTCACGATCCGACCGATCCAAGCACGACGTCACGAGCCTCGAGTTCACACATGTTCAGCTCGATGGCGATCTCCGGCCCTCGATCCAGCAAAGGCTCGGAGATGAGTTCCGTCGACGGCAACTGGTAACGATGATGATGTTCTACGGCGCAGGGCCGCCTAAGCTCATGACGATATGACCGAGTGGAATATGGTGGAAGGGCGCGCACCGCGGCTAAGCAACGATCCGTGATCAACTTGTGTGTCTATGGGGTGCCGCCCCGTATATAAAGAGCCAGGGGAGAGCCGCCCGGCCTGGGGCGCCAAGAGTCCTACTCCCCAGGAGTAGGACTCCTTTTCCAAGTTGGAGTAGGAGAAGGAAAGAAGGAAGGAAGGCGCCTGTCCTATTAGGACTAGGAGGAGGCCCCATACAGCTCTGCCTCTTCTCCTCTTGGCCCATGTAGGCCCATTAACCCCCGGAAATTCAGTAACCTCCGTTTTCGGTAAAATGCCGATTTCACGGAACCATTCGATGTCAAACATAGGCTTCCAATATATCAATCTTTATGTCTCGACCATTCCGAGACTCCTCGTCGTGATCATCCGACTCGGAACAAACTTTGGTACATCAAAACTTATAAACTCATAACAAAAGCTATCGCCAAGCGTTAGCGTGCGGACCCTACGGGTTCGAGAACTATGTAGACATGACCTAAAACCATTCTCGGTCAATAACCAATAGCGGGACCTGGATGCCCATATTGGTTCCTACATATTCTCGAAGATCTTTATCGGTCAAACCGCATAACAACATCGTTGTTCCCTTTGTCATCGGTATGTTGCGAGATTTGATCGTCGGTATCAATACCTAGTTCAATCTCGTTACCGGCAAGTCTCTTTACTCGTTCATGTCGTCATCTCATAACTAACTCATTAGTTATAATGCTTGCAAGGCTTAAGTGATGAGTATTACCGAGAGGGCGAGATACCTCTCCGAGCAATCGGATGACAAAACCTAATCTCGAAATCGCCAACTCAACATGTACCTTCGGAGACACTGTAGTACTCCTTTATAATCACCCGATTCGTTGTGACGTTTGGTAGTACCAAAGTGTTCCTCCGATAAATGGGGTTGCATAATTCTCATAGTTACAGGAACATGTATAAGTCATGAAGAAAGCAATAGCAGAATACTAAACGATCAAGTGCTAAGCTAACGGGATGGGTCATGTCAATCACATCATTCTCCTAATGATGTGATCCCATTAATCAAATGACAACACATGTCTATGGTTAGGAAACATAACCATCTTTCATTAAGAGCTAATCAAGTAGAGGCACACTAGTGACTATATGTTTGTCTATGTATTCACACATGTCATGTTTCCGATTAATACAATTCTAGCATGAATAATAAACATTTATCATGATATGAGAAATAAATAATAACTTTATTATTGCCTCTAGGGCATATTTCCTTCAGCTGGATCATAGCAGCAACTATTGCTGCCTTTCCTTACTATCTTCCGATGCTTCTTTGGTGGAAGGTGCGTCTATAGTACGTTCAGGCTCGGGCGGCAATTCAGTCTGCAAACTCATGGCGCTCAAACCACAGTACTCATCTGTCGAATATCGATCCTCCATCATCAATGCCGTATTGAGATACTTTTGAGTGTCATCATCATCGCATCCTCATAAATGGTGACATCATCAGCGAGTAATGGAGCTTCTTCCTCCTGATCTGCTATCACCTTGACACAACAAGTAATAATTGGGTAGGTGGGGTCTTGATGTTCATACCTGCGGAGGCTGTGTTAGTGGGTGTGCTCGGCGCCTCCGAACAAGCAGACTCTTTAATAATGGGACCCACGTCTTGCAATCGCCAAGCAGCAGCGGTGTCGTCATCTCCCCTAATCTGGAGGAACCAAATTCTCGTGGCCCGGTTTGACAGCGCACGGAAACCTTGAAAACGTGCAGGGGCGTCGGTGGGTGATTGCATTGCCCGGCTTCATTATATCGCCTTCCCACATCTACCTTTGGCCGTTGATGTCGTACAATATGGTGCATGGGATCGGCCTGCAAAAACATGTCTGCGATGTGAGACATCGAAAAGCAGCAGCAGGGAGATTATACATTTATTGTAGAGGCGGTGTGACATGTACCATGAGGGTCGACCTCAACCAAAGGCAAGCGGTCGTGAGCAGTGCGAGGAGCGAGTGTTGGTGCAGTGCTGGTGCAAGCGTAGTTGAGCTGCTCGAAAAAGAATTCGGCAAGGAAATCCGCTACATCTTTTTACGGATTACGCTGCTCCAGCGGCGATAGCGAACCAAACTATCGCTCCGTTTTGACCTTCTGCTATTCTGCGGCCCCATCTTAGCTGAATTCTTCTCAACGCAATCTCATTCTTATCGATGCTTTCTTGATTAACCTCCATCTTTCCTTTCTCCTCCGTGGTCTCACCGTAGTACTTCTTCCACATGGCCTGTCTCTAACGTGCGCGCATCCATACAAGCGGCGAATGTCACAAATTGTTTGATATGTTCAGCCCGGTTGAATGGGGTGTCCCACCAGGTCTAGCGCCTCAGACGGTGAGTCGCTTTCGGCCACAATCATGTGATGTTCTCTCGCAAGGAATAAGGATCTTTTACAAATATTCAACGTCGTCGAATTGATCAAAAACTAAAATTACGGCGATCTCATGAACTCCGTGTGGTCGTCTCGAAAACCTTAGGCGTTAACAGTAGCAGTCACACAGTACCACCGCCCGGGTGCCTCTACCGGTGGAACCACTAGACCCGGCGGCCTCGCAACAGCGGATCCGGGCTGTGAGACCTCCTATGAAGATTGTGCATACCATCGCTGGCCAGGAAGTGGAGCAGGGGATCATCATCAAATTTTTTTACCATTTAACTAATTTCTATCTTCAATCACCGTGAAGTGCATCTACGGTGGTGGTGGTTAGAGTGCTGCTATTGTGAGTTTCAATCACCGTGACGGGGTCCTTGTTTTCTTTTTCTCTATTTTTTTCTTGGTTGTGTGCATCCTTGATGTCTTTGTATATCTTGTTGGTGCAGAGGCTGTATCTTCGCGATATTAATATATTCCTTTTAAAAACTAATTTCTATTAGCATCAGACTTGCATGTTGTCACTCTGTTCCAGTCTTAAATTGTCACTGAAGCCCAGCGATGTTCGCAAACAGACATGCAGCCTATCCAACTCAACAACCTTCCATGTCATCAATTATTTTACCATTTAACTAATTTCTATTAGCATCAGACTTGCATGTTGTCAACGGTGTTTGCAAACAGGCAAGAAAGCCCAATCGTGATGCCACCCACCAATCTTTACATTTCCCCTCTCTCTCTCTCTCCTAAATAGTGGACCAATCTTTTCACCGGGGATAGATCTCTGCGTGTGGTCCGCCCCTCTGGCACGGTCGTCGGTCCTAGGCACCTCCCCTGCAGTAGAGGTAGGTTGGAGTTTATTTTTCTGTCATCATACAAGTCTATTTAAATGTTATTTTGGCTATTTTTTATTTCTTATTACATGCCCAATTTTGGCTATTTTTTGGTCTATTCTCGTATTTCTAGAGAATTTAATCTTAGCGTATTTAGCAGCGTGTATTATGTGTCGCACGCTACTAGATATAGACTTAGTAGCGTTTCACGTCATCACACACACTCCTAACTAGGTTTTTAGTGATATTGTCTTATTATTATATCATATTGAAATTAGTGCTAGCTATAGGATCGATGACATATATATATATGACGAAGTACTGCTTGAATATCAAGAGTACATGCATAATACATATTAATTCAGAAAGAACTATTTTTTGGTAGTTCAAGAAATAAAAGAAGTACATAACTGACCATTGCTAGTCTGGATAATGCCTAAGCGAAAAAAAAAATCATAAATGCAATGGATACCACCAGGAGTTATCATACTACTAGTTGTCACCCCGTGCTACTGCACGGGCTAGCAATTTGTAATATTGCACGGGTTATTGTGGAAAACAATTACAATATTGTTCACCGAGGTTTTGTAAGTATTGTTTTGATAGTTTTGTAGAAAATAGAAATATAAAATATTTAAAATCGATATTTTACTACTTATTTTCATGTTACAACTAAAATTGGTGACAATGTCACAACTAAAATATTATAAGCTCTGTGTCAAATATAAAATAGGATATAAAATATTATAAGCTCTATGTCACAACTAAAATTGGTGACGATGTATATAATGGGTTCCTAATTTTAGCAATTACTAAATACATATGAGGATGTGTTTTCTTGTTAACGTTATTACACATATATTATCTATGATTTTCTCTCTACCGGTTACTATTGGCATGGTTAGTCCATGGTTCGGCATGCATACGTGTATAACATATTCCATTAAAACACGGTGCAAAAACCGTTCTGCAAGGTTAGCTTATATCGGTCACTCTTGATCACATCCACACATCGATATCTAGCTTATTGATGCCCCTACCAACCAAATGCTTATCAGTTCAACATACTGGCGAGCTTCGTGCCTTGATAAGGGTCGGAACTCAATTCAAGCTTATCCTTGTACTTCTAAAATGTTTCTGAGACCGTTGAACTTGTTTAGGGTTCTTTAAACTTGTGAAAGCCTTCTTTTATCTTTTCAATAATTCTCTGTATCTTTGGTTTTTTTACCGAATATTTCTTGTACTTGGACCATAATATTGTTTTGGCAATCCTTAAGGCACCAAAATTTGGATGTTTTGTCGAATATTCTGAAAGCTCCGCTAATTTTTTGGATGCATGCATGCGAGTTTTAAAAATTACATTTTTTTAAATTAAATGATCCTTCTGACACCCCAAATGAACCAGTGGGAAAGGTGGTGATGCTATTATTCTCCTATTCTGTAGGGGATGAGCGCTGGCTAGCCGGTGTCCTAGTCCTTGATATATAGCTTTATTTGGCGGTGCCTATGTGCATCTCCCTTTGGATACTATTAAAAAATTAAGTGCTCTCACTTTCACCATTGTAGTCTTATTCCTTAAATACAAAACATGAAAGGCATGCCGAACTTCTGAAAAAACAATGGCTTTTGTTATGCGCTTTCATAGTTTAGCAATTTTGATTTTTTAATATAATCTAGAATTTTTTTATTAATATATTTGTCACATAGAAATCAAATTTGTTGACACTATTTTTTCATTTACAGATTACTATGTGTTGTCCCTAACGAATCTAGGAGTATACATGTATCATCGGTTTCTGGACGGGATTTGTTTTGTCTGTGAATATATTTCTAGTGGTTGTGTGCATCATGATTTTCGGTGGAGAAAAATAGTTCACGTACCTAGACGTATGCACCACAAATTGTAATATTGTACGTAGATTTTTAACGAAGATGACAATGTTGGTTTGTGACATTGAGCCGTGATATTTTTTTTATCATCTCCGTAAAGAAACACTTCAGTTTGGTCGGTGATCTTAGTTTGGACGTCCCTTTTTTTTTAACAATCTGAACATTTGTTTCCCCTTGTAAAAAAATTGAGGATCTCTTCTATTGTAACATGTTTGGACTCTTGGCCCTAGTATGTGAGGTGATACAATTGTTTTATTTGTTTAATCCTTGATGTTTTAACATCAATGGACTCTTAGACCTTGAACGTATCTCCTTAAATCCTAAACACACAATTAAGATCTAATGGTCATTTTAATGTACTTTTTAAGGATAAGCGTGGAGGCTTGTATGGTGCTTCTATAAATGGTTGACTTGCGAAAACCAATACACCTTATATTCTGGAACGGTGGGAGTATATAAGTTTAATCCTTGATGTTGCAACATCTATGGACTCTTGGGCCTTGTACGTTGTAGAATTTACTTATGTCCTTAAATCCTAAACACACAATTAAGATCTAACTTATCTCCTTAAATCCTAAACACACAATTAAGATCTAATGGTCATTTTAATGTACTTTTTGAGGATTAACGTGGAGGCTTGTATGGTGCTTCTAATTAGTAAATATAAGATATAAGATATAAGATATAAGATTGATCCATCTGGGTGTACAAACAAATCATCACAACAATGAGGAGTGCTTACCAAAGTTTCTTAAAGTTTTCTATTTTTATCTCATCTCGTTGTTCTGGGTGTGCATAACATTAATTTGTATTCGCTGTTCATCCGTCTTGACTTGCCCCTCATCCATCTTCCCTTTCTTCTCGCATGCGTATGTCAAAGCATCATTCAACCAGGCTCTAAGTGATCAAGTGCGGTACTCGACCAACTAGTTTACCTAATCCATTAAGAAATCGACCCATATCCATGTGTAGCAATAGTATGGTTCCTTCACGAGTGTCTACGTGATTAATGCCAAAAAAAAAACTATAGTTACAAGCCAAATCTCAACTTGATTAAATAATAAGAGAAAACGATGGTTTTTATAGGTACCTCAGTTCCTTGCGTGCACACATGAAGTATTCTCGAGTTAGATTTGTTTGATGCGCTGTTTTCTTCGGAACAGAGCATTTGAAGTCGCAAAAGACCATAGGTTGGCTGCCCAGATGAAGGTGGCCTTCGTTGTTGGTGGTGTACGAAATACAGCCGGATCCGACAGACGGCGTGCTATTGCGACACAATGATACGCCCGACAAATCCGACAACAACAGAGAGCTCATGGTGGGTAACCAGTGTTGAGAGAACAAAAGTACAAGGGGACGATCTAGGGAAAATAGATCTATTAATGAAAAGAGAAAAGCCCATTTTTCATCGCTCAATTTTTGGGGCTGTCCACTTTTGGTCCCTCAACTCTAAAACCTGATAGGTTGCACCACAAACTTTCCAAACCAGCCATATTTCGTCCCTCCGCAGACCCGACGCAGTTTGACTGCTGACTTAGCCCGGGTTTGACTAGTCGTTGCCCACGTGCACTACTAGGGAAAAGCCTAGCAGTAGCGCGCGTATTAGGTATATCAGTAGCGCGGGGAGCCGCGCTACTGATATGGTGCTACAGCTAACATGTATCAATAGCGCGTGATAACCCACGCTACTGCTATACATGGCTAGCAGCAGCGGGCTTTTGGGCAACTCGCTACTGCTAATATCTGCAGTGCTTTAGTTCGGGGCGCGCTACTGGTAAGGGACTCTACTCCCCTCGCTACTGTTGGTTTTATTAGTTTTTGTTATTTTTCTGCACATTTGTTTTATATATGAACATGTTTTATACAATAATCTTTAGCATCATACACATACAAATGTAATCATAGCATCAAATTATGTCATCATCATAATCATCATCCAACACAAAGTGGTCTCTCGTCATCATCTCGAAAATAGCGATACAAGTTCTTGCAACTACATCGTCATCTATCTAAACAATGATATACGCGAGAAGAGCTATCACTATGATATGAGTGATATGAGTGAGAGCGGAACTATGCAGTACATGAGTTCGTACCCCTCTCTCGCACTAGTGTGAACCTAAACTAACTGTTGGCTGTCGCTCGGAAACCGAAAACCGGTACACCTGGGCCTGACACTCCGGCCACTCGTCGTATACTCCTGGCGTAGCACTTCTTCGCCATCGATGATCTATGCACCTACATCATCACATGAGTCGATGATATGCAACATATATAGTTGAGCAACAGAAAGAGACAGACTTGGCAAAAATAGAAGCAACATATCATAAGCATAAATAACAAAGTTCATCGTACCCAAAATGCCCTAACTATAGAGTGATCTTCGCTAATGAGGAGGGCGGTTTAATTACATCACAAATAAAGTTTCGTCGTGCATAACTCGAAGTTTTGTAATACATATATGGACTAAACGGACACATTGTCATATATCGACAATCACTCAAGCATGTCGTGACATCCATCCAAGTCAGGGAGACAGTCCCTAAGTTAGTGAAAGGTCTCAGGTCGAGACGCTGAGCCGCTACGCGTGTTCGGACGTCTTGCCGCGACATTTCCCCTTCCTCGTAGAACAACCCTGTTTTTTCGAGGACCTCCTTCATGATGATTTGGGCAAGTTCATGCTGGATGCGATAGAACTCAGCTCGAAGCCGATGGTCGTCGATATCTCCTACGTTCCTTGCCCATTGCAGAATATGGGCATCCCCGGTTGTAGGTGACATGCGAAGGTTCTGCCGATCCCGTCTGTACTCTAGCATCTGGTGTATGACATAGAATCCATCATTAAGACTATCACTCGGTTGCTGGATGCAGCAAAAGTCGGTCTTATGGTCGAAGGCGGCCCTGCCGTTTCTATTCTTCTTGATCTTGATCTCTCCACCCCGTACGCCATAGAAAAAGATAGCACTGTCGAGAACAGACTTGATGTGGGTGTAATCCTTTTTGTTAATGTTCTTCGACGAGTCCAAGTAAAGAGCGTGGGAGTATCGGGGGTAAAGGATGACGAGGATGGAGCGACCGGTGCTGCGCAAAATAAGTACACCTCAAATTAATTAGCCTCCATCGTGCAAATGAATGATTGAAATGGAAGGATATCCGCGCGGATGACTTACAGGGGATAATAATGCACGAGAATCGTCTCCTTGTCCTTATTGGCGACCATGAAATTGACGAGGTATTCCCCCGCGTATCCACGGTGCTCTGCGCAGACTGCCAAGAAGCTCTCATGCATGAAGTACGGGTCAGCGACACAGATATAAGGTATCTGCTCAATCCTGATGATGTAGTTCATGTACAAGGCATAAAGGCGAACAAACGTAAAATCCATCTTCTTCAAGTGAAACATGTCGAAGATGTAATCGAATCGAAGGAAGAACTTCTCCGCGGGGATTGTGTCGACATACAACCTTTGCCGCAACACATTAACCACGTAGAGTGGGTATCCTGGATTTTCCGAGGCGATTAGGCTTTTCTCTCTCCGCAGCACATCATCATGAAGTCTCCTTAGATCGCCGTGCATGGCCTGTAACGATGCCTTAGGTAGGATTGGTTCACCGGCAATATGGTATTCGCCGCACCGAGAGCAGGTATCGGTCTTGAACCGAGGCTGCGGGCGGCTGGTGTTGAGGAGCGTAGTAATTTCAAAAAATCCTCGCTACGCAAGATCATGGTGATGATATAGCAAGAGGGGAGAGTGTTAGTCCACGTACCCTCGTGAACCGTGGCGGAGTGTTAACACAAGCGGTTTATGTAGTCGTCGTCTTCACGATCCGACCGATCCAAGCACCGAGCGTCTGAGCCTCGAGTTCAGCACGTTCACCTCGATGGCGATCTCCGCCCTCCGATCCAGCAAAGGCTCGGAAATGAGTTCCGTCGGCCTGACGGCGTGGTGGCGATGATGAAGTTCTACGGCGCGAGGCCGCCTAAGCTCATGACGATATGACCGAGGTGGAATATGGTGGAAGGGGCACCACACGGCTAAGGCGATCCGTAGATCAACTTGTGTGTCTATGGGGTGCCCCGCCCCGTATATAAAGGAGCCGGGGAGGAGGCGCCCGGCCTAAGGGGCGCGCCAAGGGAGTCCTACTCCCAGGGAGTAGGACTCCCCTTTTCCAAGTTGGAGTAGGAGAGAAGGGAAAGAGGAGGAAGAGGGAAGGAAAGGCGCGCCCCCTTCCCTGTCCTATTCGGACTAGGAGGGAGGCGTGCGGCCCCTCCTGCTCCTTCCTCTTCTCCCTCTTGGCCCATGTAGGCCCATTAACCCCGAAGTTCCGGTAACCTCCGGTACTCGGTAAAATGCCGATTTCACCGGAACCATTCCGATGTCAAACATAGGCTTCCAATATATCAATCTTTATGTCTCGACCATTCCGAGACTCCTCGTCATGTCGTGATCACATCCGGAACTCGAACAAACTTGGTACATCAAAACTTATAAACTCATAACAAAACTGTCATCAAAGCGTTAAGCGTCACGGACCCTACGAGTTCGAGAACTATGTAGACATGACCTAAAACCATTCTCGATCAATAACCAATAGCGGGACCTGGATGCCCATATTGGTTCCTACATATTCTCGAAGATCTTTATCGGTCAAACCGCATAACAACATCGTTGTTCCTTTGTCATCGGTATGTTACTTGCCCGAGATTTGATCGTCGGTATCCAATACCTAGTTCAATCTCGTTACCGGCAAGTCTCTTTACTCGTTCTATAATACGTCATCTCATAACTAACTCATTAGTTATAATGCTTGCAAGGCTTAAGTGATGAGTATTACCGAGAGGGCCCAGAGATACCTCTCCGACAATCGGAGTGACAAAACCTAATCTCGAAATACGCCAACTCAACATGTACCTTCGGAGACACTTGTAGTACTCCTTTATAATCACCCACTTACATTGTGACGTTTGGTAGTACCCAAAGTGTTCCTCCGATAAACGGGAGTTGCATCATTCTCATAGTTCTGAGGAACATATATAAGTCATGAAGAAAGCAATAGCAGAATACTAAACGATCAAGTGCTTAGCTAACGGGATGGGTCATGTCAATCACATCATTCTCCTAATGATGTGATCCCATTAATCAAATGACAACACATGTCTATGGTTAGGAAACATAACCATCTTTCATTAATGAGCTAGTCAAGTAGAGGCACACTAGTGACTATATGTTTGTCTATGTATTCACACATGTATCATGTTTCCGGTTAATACAATTCTAGCATGAATAATAAACATTTATCATGATATGAGGAAATAAATAATAACTTTATTATTGCCTCTAGGGCATATTTCCTTCAGTCTCCCACTTGCACTAGAGTCAATAATCTAGATTACATAGTAATGATTCTAACACCCATGGAGTCTTGGTGTTGATCATGTTTTGCTTTCGTGAGAGAGGCTTAGTCAGCAGTGCAACATTCGAGATCGTATGTATCTTGCAAATTTCTATGTCTCCCACTTGGACTTGGTCCCGAATGGAATTAGGCGTCTCTTGATGTGCTTGGTCCTCTTGTGAAATCTGGATTCCTTTGCCAAGGCAATTGCACGATATTATCACGAAGATCTTCATTGGTCGATGCACTAGGTATGACACCTAGATCGAAATGAACTCCTTCATCCAGACTCCTTCATTCGCTGCTTGAAGCAGCTATGTACTCCGCTTCACATGTAGATCCCGCCACGGCGCTTTGTTTAGAACTGCACCAACTTACAGCTCCACCGTTTAATATAAACACGTATCCGGTTTGCGATTTAGAATCGTCCGGATCGATGTCAAATCTTACATCGGCGTAACCTCTTATGACTAGCTCTTTGTCACCTCCATATCGAGAAACATATCCTTAGTCCTTTTCGGTATTTGGGGATGTTTTTGACCGCTGTCGATGATCCACTCTGGATTACTTTGGTACCTTCTGCTAAGCTTATTGCTAAGCATCGTCGAGACTGGTACACAGCATTGCATACATGATAGAGCCTATGGCTGAAGCATAGGAACATCTTTCATTTCTCTCTATCTTCTGCTGTGGTGGGGCATTGAGTTTGACTCAACTTCACACCTTGTAGTACAGAGCAAGAATCCTTTCTTTGCACGATCCATTTGAACTTTTCAAAATCTTGTCAAGGTATGTGCTTTGTGAAAGTCCTATTAAGCGTCTTGATCTATCTCTATAGATCTTGATGCCCAATATATAAGCAGCTTCACCAAGGTCTTTCATTGAAAAACTTTTATTCAAGTATCCTTTATGCTATCCAGAAATTCTATATCATTTCCAATTAATAATATGTCATCTACATATAAAACTAGAAATGTTCTGAGCTCCCACTCACTTTCTTGTAAATCTGAGGCTTCTCCAAAAGTCATATAAAACCATATCTTTGATTACACTATCAAAATGTTTATTCCAACTCGAGATGCTTGCAGTCCATAAATGGAGCAGCTGGAGCTTGCACACTTTGTTAGCACCTTTTGGATCAACAAAACCTTACGGCTGCATCATATACAACTCTTCTTCTAGAAATCCATTCAAGAATGCAGTCTTGACATCCATTTGCCAAATCTCATAATCATGAAATGCATCAATAGCTAACATGATTCAGACGGACTTAAGCATCGCTTCTGGTGAAAAGTCTCATCGTAGTCAACCCCTTGAACTTGTCGAAAACCTTTACGCAACAAGTCGAGCTTTATAAACGATTACATTACCATCAGCGTTAGTCTTCTTCTTAAAGATCCATTTATTCTCAATGGCTTGCCGATCATCGAACAAGTCAACCAAAGATCCATACTTTGTTCTCATACATGGATCCCATCTCAGATTTCATGGCCTCTAGCCATTTTGCGAAATCTGGGCTCATCATCGCTTGCTCATAGTTAGTAGGTTCATCATGGTCAAGTAACATGACTTCTAAAATAGGATTACCGTACCACTCAGTGCGGTTCTTCCTCTGATTAGACCTCGAGGTTCGATAGAAACTTGATCTGAAGTTTCATGATCAATATCATTATCTTCCTCACTAATTGGTGTAGTTGTCACGGGAACCGGTTCTTGTGATGAACTACTTTCAATAAGGGAGCAGATACTGATTACCTCATCAAGTTCTACTTTCCTCCCCCTCACTTCTTTGAGAGAAACTCCTTCTCTAGAAAGGATCCGATTTAACAGCGAAAATCTTGCCCTCGGATCTGTGATAGAAGGTGTACCCAATAGTCTCTTTTGGGTATCCTATGAAGACACATTCCTCCGATTTAGGTTCGAGCTTATCTGGTTGAAGTTTCTTCACATATGCATCGCAGCCCCAAACTTTAAGAAATGACAACTTTGGTTTCTTGCCAAACCACAGCTCATAAGGCGTCGTCTCAACAGATTTTGATGGTGCCCTATTCAACGTGAATGCGGCCGTCTCTAAAGCATAACCCCAGAACGATAGCGGTAAATCAGTAAGAGACATCATAGATCGCACCATATCTAGTAAAAATGCGATTCTGACGTTCGGACACACCATTTCGTTGTGGTGTTCGGGTGGCGTGAGTTCTTGAAACTATTCGCATTGTTTCAAATGTAAACCAAACTCGTAACTCAAATATTCTCCTCCACGATCAGATCGTAGAAACTTTATTTTCTTGTACGATGATTTTCCACTTCACTCTCAAATTCTTTGAACTTTTCAAATGTTTCGGACTTGTGTTTCATTAAGTAGATATACCCATATCTGCTCAAATCATCTGTGAAGGTGAGAAAATAACGATATCCGCCACGAGCTTCAACATTCATTGGACCACATACATCTGTATGTATGATTTCCAATAAATCTGTTGCTCTCTCCATAGTACCGAAGAACGGTGTTTTGGTCATCTTGCCCATAAGGCACGGTTCGCAAGTACCAAGTGATTCATAATCAAGTGATTCCAAAAGCCCATCAGTATGGAGTTTCTTCATCGCTTTACACGATATGACCTAAGCGGCGATGCCACAAATAAGTTGCACTATCATTATCAACTCTGCATCTTTTGGTTTCAACACTATGAATATGTGTATCACTACTATCGATATTCAATAAAATAGACCACTCTTCAAGGGTGCATGACCATAAAGATATTACTCATATAAATAGAACAACCATTATTCTCGATTTAAATGAATAACCGTCTCGCATCAAACAAGATCCAGATATAATGTTCATGCTCAGCGCGGCACCAAATAACAATTATTTAGGTCTAAAACTAATCCCGATGGTAGATGTAGAGGTAGCGTGCCGACCGCGATCACATCGACTTTGGAACCATTTCCCAGCGCGCCGTCACCTCGTCCTTGGCTAATCTTCGCAATCCATAGTCCTGTTTGAGTTGCAAATATTAGCAGAACCGATATCAAATATCCAGGTGCTCTGCGAGCATTAGTAAGGTACACATCAATAACATGTATATCACATATACCTTTGTTCACTTTGCCATCCTTCTTATCCGCCAAATACTTGGGGCAGTTCCGCTTCGATGTCGATCGCTTGCGGTAGAAGCACTCTGTTTCAGGCTTAGGTCCAGACTTGGGTATCTTCTCTTGAGCAGCAACTTGCTTGCCGTTCTTTTTGAAGTTCCCCTTCTTCTTCCCTTTGCCCTTCTTCTTGAAACTAGTGGTCTTGTTGACCATCAACACTTGATGCTCCATCTTGATTTCTATCTCCGTGGCTTTTAGCATCGCGAAGAGCTCGGGAATAGTCTTGTTCATCCCTTGCATATTATAGTTCATCACGAAGCTTTTGTAGCTTGGTGGCAGTGATTGGAGAATTCTGTCAATGACGCTATCATCCGGAAGATTAACTCCCAGTTGAATCAAGTGATTATTATACCCAGACATTTTGAGTATATGCTCCTTGTGAACTATTCTCCTCCATCTTGCAGCTGTAGAACTTATTGGAGACTTCATATCTCTCAATCCGGGCATTTGCTTGAAATATTAACTTCAACTCTGGAACATCTCATATGCTCCATGGCGTTCAAAAGCGTCGTTGAAGACCGGTTCTAAGCCGTAAAGCATGGCACGATGAACTATCGAGTAGTCATCAGCTTTGCTCTGCTAGGCGTTCTTAACATCGTCGGTTGCATCGGCAGCGGGCACTGGCACCCAGCGGTGCTTCGAGGATGTAACTTTTACGTGCAGCAATGAGGATAATCCTCGAGATTCGGACCCGATCCGTGTAATTGCTACCATCATATTTCAACTTTGCTTTCTCAAGGAGCATTAAAATTCAACGGAACAACAGCACGAGCCATCTATCTACAAACAAACATAGACAAGCAAAATACTATCGGTACTAAGTTCATGATAAATTTAAGTTCAATTAATCATATTACTTAAGAACTCCCACTTAGGCAGACATCTCTCTAGTCATCTAAGTGATCACGTGATCCAAATCAACTAAACCATGTCCGATCATCACGTGAGATGGAGTAGTTTCAATGGTGAACATCTCTATGTTGATCATATCTACTATATGATTCACGCTCGACCTTTCGGTCTCCGTGTTCGAGGCCATATCTGTATATGCTAGGCTCGTCAAGTATAACTTGAGTATTCGCGTGTGCAACTATTTTGCACCGTTGTATTTGAGCGTGGAGCCTATCACACCGATCATCACGTGGTGTCTCGGCACGAAGAACTTTATAGCGGTGCATACTCGGGGAGAACACATCTTGATAATTAGTGAGAGATCATCTTAAAATGCTACCGTCAATCAAAGCAAGATAAGATGCATAAAGGATAAACATCACATGCAATCAAGATAAGTG
The DNA here is from genome assembly GCA_021437245.1 of Aegilops speltoides. NCBI lineage: Eukaryota > Viridiplantae > Streptophyta > Magnoliopsida > Poales > Poaceae > Aegilops > Aegilops speltoides. The sequence continues at coordinate 86,904 of JAHHZJ010002924.1, read as the reverse complement.
ATATGATATGGCCATCATCATCTTGTGCTTGTGATCTCCATCTTGAAGCACCGTCATGATCACCATCGTCACCGGTAGCGACACCTTGATCTCCATCGTAGCATCGTTGTCGTTCGCCATCTATTGCTTCTCGACTATCGCTACGCTTAGTGATAAAGTAAAAGCAATTACAGAGCGTTGCCTTTCATACAATAAGCGACAACCATATGGCTCCTGCCGATTGCCGATAACCGGTTACAAAACATGATCATCTCATACAATAAAATATAGCATCACGTCTTGACCATATCACATCACAACATGCCTGCAAAAACAAGTTAGACATCCTCTACTTTGTTGTTGCAAATTTTACGTGGCTGCTACGGGCTTTAGCAAGAACCGTTCTTACCTCGCATCAAAACCACAGCGATAGTTCGTCAAGTTGGTGCTGTTTTAACCTTCGCAAGGACGGGCGTAGCCTCGATTCAGCTAAAGTGAGAGAGCGGACACCCGCCAGCCACCTTTAAGCACGAGTGCTCGTAGCAGTGAAACCAGTCTCGCGTAACCGTCGCGTAATGTCGGTCCGGGCGCTTCATCTTACAATACCGCCCGAACCAAAGTATGACATCTTTGGTAGCGGTATGACTTATATCGCCCACAAATCACTTGTGTTCTACTCGTGCATATAACATCAGCGCATAAAACCTAGGCTCGGATGCCCTTTGTTGGGGAGCGTAGTAATTTCAAAAAATTCCTCGCTGCGCAAGATCATGGTGATGATATAGCGAGAGGGAGAGTGTTAGTCCACGTACCCTCGTGAACCGTGGCGGAGCGTTAACACAAGCGGTTGATGTAGTCGTGCGTCTTCACGATCCGACCGATCCAAGCACCGAGCGTCACGGAGCCTCCGAGTTCAGCACATGTTCAGCTCGATGGCGATCTCCGGCCCTCCGATCCAGCAAAGGCTCGGGAGATGAGTTCCGTCGACCTGACGGCGCGGTAACGATGATGATGTTCTACGGCGCGGGGCCGCCTAAGCTCATGACGATATGACCGAGGTGGAATATGGTGGAAGGGCGCCGCTGCGGCTAAGCAACGATCCGTAGATCAACTTGTGTGTCTATGGGGTGCCCCCGCCCGTATATAAAGGAGCCGGGGAGGAGGCCGCCCGGCCTGAGGCGCGCCAAGGGAGTCCTACTCCCAGGAGTAGGACTCCCTTTTCCAAGTTGGAGTAGGAGAGAAGGGAAAGAGGAGGAAGGGGGAAGGAAGGCGCCGCCCCTTCCTGTCCTATTCGGACTAGGAGGGAGGCGCGGCCCCTTACAGCTCCTGCCTCTTCTCCCTCTTGGCCCATGTAGGCCCATTAACCCCGGGGTTCGGTAACCTCCGGTACTCGGTAAAATGCCGATTTCACCCGGAACCATTCTGATGTCCAAACATAGGCTTCCAATATATCAATCTTTATGTCTCGACCATTCCGAGACTCCTCGTCATGTCCGTGATCACATCCGGAACTCGGAACAAACTTTGGTACATCAAAACTTATAAACTCATAACAAAAACTGTCATCGAAACGTTAAGCGTGCGGACCCTACGGGTTCGAGAACTATGTAGACATGACCTAAAACCATTCTCGGTCAATAACCAATAGCGGGACCTGGATGCCCATATTGGTTCCTACATATTCTACGAAGATCTTTATCGGTCAAACCGCATAACAACATACGTTGTTCCTTTGTCATCGGTATGTTACTTGCGAGATTTGATCGTCGGTATCAATACCTAGTTCAATCTCGTTACGGCAAGTCTCTTTACTCGTTCATGTCGTCATCTCATAACTAACTCATTAGTTATAATGCTTGCAAGGCTTAAGTGATGAGTATTACCGAGAGGGCCGAAGATACCTCTCCGACAATCGGAGTGACAAAACCTAATCTCGAAATCGCCAACTCAACATGTACCTTGGAGACACCTGTAGTACTCCTTTATAATCACCCGATTACGTTGTGACGTTTGGTAGTACCAAAGTGTTCCTCCGATAAATGGGAGTTGCATAATTCTCATAGTTACAGGAACATGTATAAGTCATGAAGAAAGCAATAGCAGAATACTAAACGATCAAGTGCTAAGCTAACGGGATGGGTCATGTCAATCACATCATTCTCCTAATGATGTGATCCCATTAATCAAATGATAACACATGTCTATGGTTAGGAAACATAACCATCTTTCATTAAGGAGCTAATCAAGTAGAGGCACACTAGTGACTATATGTTTGTCTATGTATTCACACATGTCTGATGTTTCCGATTAATACAATTCTAGCATGAATAATAAACATTTATCATGATATGAGGAAATAAATAATAACTTTATTATTGCCTCTAGGGCATATTTCCTTCAGCTGGATCATAGCAGCAACTTTATTGCTGCCTTTCCTTCTATCTTCGATGCTTCTTTGGTGGAAGGTCGTCTATAATGCGTTCGGGCTCGGAGGCGGCAATTCAGTACCGACTCATGGCGCTCAAACCACGAGTACTCATCTTTGTCGAGCCATCGATCCTCCATCATCAATGCCGCCAGTATTGAGATACTTTTGAGTGTCATCATCATCCGCATCCTCATAAATGGTGACATCATCAGCGAGTAATGGAGCTTCTTCCTCACCCAGTCTGCTATCACCCAGCACAACAAGTGACGCTAATTGGGTAGGTGGGGTGCTGATGTTCATACCTTGCGGAGGCTGTGTGGTCGTGGGTGTGCTCCCGGCCGCCTCCAGACGAAGCAGACTCTTTGGCCACAATAGGACCCACGTCTTGCAATCGCCAAGCCGCCGCGGGGTCTCGTCGTCATCTCCCCCTAGTATCGGAGGAACCAAATTCTCGTGGCCCGGTTTGACACTGGCCACGGAAACCTTGAAGACGTCTGGGGCGATCGGCGGGCTGTGGAACAATTGTTCCTTCGGCTTCATTATCATCGCCTTCCCCACATCTACCTTTTGGCCGTTGATGTCGTACAATATGGTGCATGGGGCGTCGGCCTGCAAAGACATGTCTGCGATGTGAGACATCGAAAACGGGAGATTATACATTTATTGTAGAGGGCGGTGTGACATGTACCATGAGGCGTCGACCTCAACCAAAAACGAAGCAGGTCGTGAGCGGTGCGAGAGCAGGTGTTGGTGCAGGTGCTGGTGCAACGCTAGTTGAGCTGCTCCCGAAGAATTGGCAAGGGAAAATCCGCTACATCTTTTTACGGATTTACTTTGCTCCAGCGGCGATAGCGGAACCAAGACTATCGCTCCGTTTATGGCAGCTCTGCTGTTCTGCGACTGTCTTAGCTGAATTCTTCTCAACATAATCTCAACCTTCTTATCGATGCTTTCTTGATTAACCTCCATCTTTCCTTTCTCTCCTCCGTGGTCTCACCGTAGTACTTCTTCCACATGGCGCTGTCTCTAACACGTGCGCATCCATACAAGCGGCGAATGTCCACGAGAATTGTTTGAGTATGTTCAACGCCCGGTTGAATGGGGTGTCCCACTTGGGTCTCGCCAACGCCTCAGACAGTGAGTCGCTTTCGGCCACAATCATGTGATGTTCTCTCTGCAAAAGGAATAAGGATCTTTTACAAATATGACTAAACGTGCAGTCGAATTGATCAAAAACTAAAATTACCAGCAGTCTCATGAACTCCGCCGTGACAGGGTCCGTCTCGAAAACCTTAGAGGCGTTAACAGTAGCGGGGTCACCTGTACCACCGCCGGGGTGCCTCTACCAGTGGAACCACTAGACCGGCGGCCTCGCTAACGACGGATCCAGGCTGTGAGACCTCCTATGAGAGATTGTGCATACCATCGCTGGCCGACAGAGGCTGGAACGGGGGATCGAGATCGAGGTGTGAAAGTGTGTTATATCGACTAGAGGGGGGTGAATAGGCGATTTTTATGAATTCTTCACTGAGGAATTTGCTGGTGAGGAAATTCCTTAGCGAAGAACTACTTGCAGCGGAATATGTACTCAAAAGTAAACATAACAGGATACAAACATAGTCATCATGATGAAATGAAGACTAACACAGTCTGAGCGTAAACACGGGATAGCAAGATGAAGACAAACAGTGAAGAAATTGAGCGAGGAATTTGTGAAAGTCTTGATCAAAGTCTTCAAGCACAAATATGAACAACATTCAACACGATAATGAGGAAATGAAAGAGTTGAGGAAATAGAACCCGGTCGGTTGGTGAAGACAATGATTTGGTACACGGTTCAACTGCTGTCTCGGTTATGCGTTTGGTTGGAGCAGTGAGTATTTAAACACGAGGACACACAGTCCGGACACCCGATCTCGAGCGCAACTCGGGACACCCATTCCTCACCGTATTCTCCTTGAACTAAGACCACGCAGGCCTCGTCCAATCACTCGTGGTAAGTCTTGGTGACTTCAAACATTCACAGACTTGGTCACTCGGCGATCCACAATTCCTCTTGGATGCTCTAGACCTTGGCCCTAACCGTCTGGAAGAAGCACGGTCTTCAAAGGTAACAAGCGTCGGATCCACGCGGATCAATTTCTTGATGATGCTCAATCACTTTGGGTTTGTGGGGGTTTGGTTTTGGGATTTTCCTCACTTGATGATCCTCCTACTCGTCCTTCTTCCTGCCTTTTCCTTCCTTTTAACCCCAGGTTACGTGGGTGGTGAGCGGCGGCGGCAGATTCTTGAGCCAGCTGGAACTATGAGCGCCGCTTTGTCCCGTCGGCAGGCGCATCTTGGAAGGGACATCAGGCTCGGTACCACGCGGAGACATTGGCACGGGGCGCACTCAACTTTGTTGACGAATTGATCCGGTTCTGGGCCTTCCTCGGTCCGCGCCATTAACTGCCTCCTCACCGTGGTTGGCTGTGATTGCCTGGCTGGCGTCTCCCTCTTCAACAGCGTCGCAGAAACCAAGGTGCCTCCCACAATGTCACCTATGGCATTCTAGTTGGCTGCTGCTGCCGTCTTGGCCGCTGGACCTTGGACCGCTGCCGCCATGGACCGCGTCATCAAGTTGGGATTTACAGCGAAGCTATCATCAATTTCAGCCACCTACTCAAGGCCATCAATGCGAGAAAGAAGACCGGTTATGCAATGGACGCCGTACTCCGGATAATGCCGAGTTTAACGCATGCCAAACATTTTCTCGTATAACATTCTTTTCAAGGGTCTACGCAGCGAGAAGAAAGCCAAGGCGCTCGAGCTGATTCACATCATGGTTGAGCATGGAGGTTGCTACCGACACGATGTGGTGACCTATATACTTTGTAATTGATGGCTTGTTGAAAGAGGGTGAGGTGGACCAAGCTTACACCCTATTTTCTGAAATGCTGCGTCGGGGTATCATGAATGTTGTGACATGTAATTCAATCATCTACGGCATGTGCAAGCTTCATGCGATGGACAAGGTGAGGAGGTTCTTCAAAAGATGCTTGATAGGCGAATTCGCGGATGTTACCACATATAATAGTCGATACATGGATATTATTCATTAGGGCGGTGCAAGGAGGTGGATCGGGTTTTCAAAAAATGTCTAGAAATGGTGTTCAACCAAATATTATAACTTATAGTATCTGAGATGGATTATCTTTGCAAGAATGGAAGATGCGAAGCTAGGAAGATTCTTGATTCCATGATCAGTTTGGGCCAAAAACCATTTACTACCTACAACATTATGCTTCATGGGTATGCTATGGAAAGATCTTTTCATGATATGAATTGTCTCATTGCTTTGATGGATGATAATGGTATTTCACCAGATCATTATGGCTACAACATACTTATATTTGCATATCTTTGAAGAAAAAATGGTTGATGAAGTAATGCATATATTTGCAAAAATCGGCAGCAAGTTGAACCCTGATGCGTGAGCTACGAACAGATAATAGACTTACTTTCCGGATTGACGAATGGATGATGCTATGTCAGTTCAATCAAATGATAAGCTGAAGGGTTAGTTCTGATATAATAGTTTTAACCCTCTTATTAGGGGTTTACATTCTTGTGGCAAATGGGAGAAGGTTGATGAACTATTTTACGAGATGTTGGATGGCATCTGTCCCAACAGTGTTCTTCATACAATTATGGACCGCCTTTGCAAAAATGGAAGGTTATGGAAGCCCAAGATCTCTTGACACGATGGTACACATGGGTGTGAAGCTTTGATGTGTACTTATAACACAGCGATAGGTGGATACTTATTCATTGGTAAGATGGATGAAGTGAGCAAGTTACTTGACAATATGGTCTCAATTGGCTTGAAACCAAATGTTATCACCTATAACATACTGATTGATGGTTCTTTGTAAGAATGGAAGGATAGATGATGCATTTGTTGTTTGAAATGTTGGCGGGAAGGTTAAGCCTTGCATTATCACTTTTAATATTATGCTTGGTGTGTTGCTTAAAGGTGGCAGGAAGGAAGAGGCTAAAGATTTGTTTGATGGTATCTGGGCTAAAGGATTAATGCCCGTTGTTACATATCGCAATGATACAAAACTTATAGAAGAAGGTTCTCTACAAAGTCGATGATCTATTCATTTCTATGGAGAAGAATGTATGTGCTGCCGACTCCCATATGCTAAATGCTATAGTTAGAAGCTTACTTGGAAGGGAGGTGCCCAGGGCTGGGACTTATCTGTCTAAAATTGATGAGAGGAGCTTCACCCTTGAAGCTTCACAGCTATCTTGTTGACTGCTTTCGTTAGCCGGAAGGCCAGGAATATAAGGGGTTACTCCCTGAAAAATACCACTCTTTTCTGGAGCAGGGCACTGATTGAAACCTTTTCTACAGATTTTGCCTAGATATTCTGGACTGCTAATCGTGGCCTGAACTTCTCTTTGTAGGTTACATCTCCCAACCTTTTCTTTTTGTAGTATGTCTAAAATGTAGGTCACATCTCTTACTAGTAATTCTGCGACGAAGTTGTACTAGTACTGAATGTGTGACTGCACCATTCTGATGAATGGCTGGTTTCTACTTCAAATGGGCTGTGCATTTTGCCTCTACTAAGCTTCAATTTATATTAGTTTTGTCAGTCTTTGATTTGACCTAATAAGTTAATCTCAATGCTCTTTTCCTTGTCTGTAATGATGGACATATACTTTCAGTCAAAAAAGCAATGGACATATACTAGATATTCACCACTCTATAATGTGATAAGACCTTTGGCTGATCATGATATGATGACTGCGTCGTGCCTGTGGACTCACTGAAGTTGCCAGCAGCAAGTTAATTTCTGTATTTCCTTTCTTCTTTACATTTGAATGAAACATGCAGTCCTCAACTAGAATCCATTACCACTTAACATTCTTTTGACAAAATAAACATGTTAGATTTGAAAGTGTAACATGCATATTTTGCAATGTGTATACATTGCTTCTTTAGTTTGGCACTTTTATTGTTCTCAAGGGGCAGTTATGCTTATTTTCTTTAACTTTATACCAATGTTGTGCACATGGATCTGAATTTCGTTCAGTATATGTACAGTGGTTTGCATTTCGTTACACAACTATTCAGCTCATCTGCCGAGTAATCCCATTATGCTTGCACAATAAGGATTATTTTTGCTGCTGCCCGCCTGTGCGTTGGCTGCGGCTCTCCTCCCTGGGCCGGTGACTACCTTTGCCTTGCCAACCACTGGGACGGCTCCTGGAGCATCTTCTTCATCCTGGATCTCGACTTGGGTGGCGACACGACAGCACATGCCTGGTCAGCATTCCGCCCCATAGCTGTCATCCTCGGCGAGCGCCTCCACCACATAGTTGCTGCACGTGCCAGTGCTGCAGCGGTGCAACCTCATCCACCTGAAGGTCAGCAGGCTCACACATTTCGACCACAACCACTTCAACGAGTGGTACTCTACCTACAAGGTGAACCAGCATATCTGGAACCTATCCACTGGCCAGATGACTGCCCCCCATGCACAAGGAGGCATTTGGCCTGTGACTCATGATAACACTGCTATGGCTATTAACGAATCTCAGTCCAAGCTTGCTCGGAGGTTCATCCTTGGTTGGCTGAAAATCTCATTCTCTATTACAAATTAGTAAATTTCTTGCTGACTTTGCTCTCCTAGTAGTTCAGCACCACATTGTACTTTAAGAGAGTAATAATTAAGTTCTTTCGGCAATATTAGACTAGTATCATTAGAGTTGCAATGCATGGAGAAGAAAGATGATGCTTGCTTTCCCCACACTTTGCTAGAACTGTTTCCACTTCCTGCTATATCTAGGAGATCTTTATGAACAGCATAACTAATACAAATGAATGGAGTTTAAATTAACTGGTGAGCCTGCTCTGTTAAATTTCGCCTTTGTGGCTCTGCCTGTTGCTATCCATCAAACAATTAATAATTGACCTTGGAATCAACACATCTGCCTCCATCTTTTTCAGAAGGTTGTGAGCACAAGTCGGAATATGCCTGATAAGTGTTACATTAGCTGTTAACCCCTTTTTTTATCATATGTGCACAGCCAAGGATGCTCTTCGTGAAGGTGCAGATAAGTTTCTGAATCAACTTATGACGGGGATGAAGGCTTAGAATGTGCAGACTACAGGTGTAAGAGATTCTGGTGCTCTAGCGATCTCGGAGAATAGCACTGCAAATGACCACAAGCAGTGGTAAGTTAAACTGTCGAAAACTATTTATAACTGATAAGAGCTTCTGAGCTGTTTAGTTTGAGAAACTGTTTAGAACTGTGGCACAAAAATTCCTTGATTTATAACTTGCCAGACATTTCTGTTCTAGGATAATGCCAAAAAGTTAAATAATGGTCACTCAATAATTAACCACGGCACTTGGAGGAAAAACATTTGAGGAGGCAACAAAGGAGGCTGTAGACATAGGGACAAAAATTGGCTAAGTATGTACATGGATGAAGAGGTTAGTTAGCGCTTAGGACAAAATCCAGAGTAGGGAACCTGGGTTTGTGCTGGGAGCTGTCTCCAGGGCCTCCTTTGTGGCCTCAAGAGCAGTACAGTCTTTATCATACCTGACTCTCTGCAGTTCAAACTGTAATTGCTGAAGGTTGATGGGGAACCCATCAATTGGAACCCTTGTTGAGGTTGACCACCAGGTCGTAAGTTTTTGAGGCCAAGCAGAGCAGGCCACCATTCTTCAACAATCACAATTCGGATAGATAAATAGCGAAGAGTGTGTGCCTAGTCCATAGACAGAAGATGCAATAGCTTTCATGCACTCCCCATTTGTATCTTCAGTGACCTCTTGATCATCGCTAAGATCGATATTCAGCTTCCACAAATTCTGTAGCTTGCCAAAATCTTGAAGAAACTGAATTGGCTGCTTAAAGCCTCTGACATATTCTGTAGATGATGGTAAATTAGTTGCCCTGTTACATCTATAAGCAAGATAGATGTCCTGTTTCTTCTGGGAGCTCACATATTCCTGTCAAAGAGAGGTTCAGGTATCTCAACTTGAATAACCTACCAATATTTACTATTTAGACGATTGTGTTCCAAATTATGGAAGGTCAAGAGAATCTTTGAGGTGTTTAGCATACAGCCACATCGTGACTTTGTGTCTTCAAATCTTTTTTCATGGGCCGATCGAGCACCGTTTCTTACACCCACGCAGGCACACAGCACAGCTTCGTCCATGCATCACACTAGATCATGTCCGCGCACTCCGTTGTTGTGCCCTGCACATACATGGGAGGCACACACTGTGTAGCCCAAGCAACTCTCTAACCATAGCACGCATAGGACGGTAACAAAGGTAGGAGAGCACACGAGTGACTTGTATGTTTATGATGAAACAGAAACAGAGTGTCAGCCAACACAGGAGTACTGTTGACATTCATGATGAAACTGTGTCAGCGATTAGCAAACACAGGAGTTTTGCTGTCAATGCATGTATACCTGAATTCCCAGTGCTTCCCAAGCCCCATAATAGACCGGTCGCTGGACCAGGTTCTCTTTGCCCTCCTCTTTGCGCTCTACCACAACAGCCGCTGAATGGCTTTCTTGTCGGCTGCGATATATAATTGGTTCCTTCTTCTAAGGAGCTGCAAGAATGGGCGCTGCAGAGCTGCTTCTTGAGTGCTTGAAAGCAGTATTGGCCTCATTGTACCTGTCAAAGTTGTCAGATTTCTTTCTCGCAGCCCCATAATCAAAATGTGACGTACGTAACCATGCACATTAGTGCTAGAACTTCTACTCCTCGGTTCCTAAATATCCTAAATATTTATCTTTTAGACATTTCAAATTGACTACAACATACGGATGTATCTAGACATATTTTAGAGTATATTCACTCATTTTGCACCGTATGTAGTCACTTGTGAAATCTCAAAAAAGACTTATATTTGGGAGCGGAGGAGTAGATGATAAACCTGACAATCAGTAGGGACAAAAGGATATAACTGAAACAGTGCTTTGGCACATCCCTCTGATTCTTAAAATAAAGGGGCTATTTTCGTCCTTCATTGGGTCACTGTTTATGTGCCCAACAGTGTTAGCGCCCTGCGGCTTGTCCCCACCTGCTAACGAGACCGGGCTCGGCCCAGCCGTGCCCGGCGGTTTCCCGCTACTTGACCCAGAATGAAACAACCAGCCCGGCCCAGTGGCTCCAACTACTTAAGGCACCGCTCCCAGCTTTCCTCCTCGTCCGGTGGATCACGAAACGGCGGCGGCGGCGGCTCGAACTCTAGTTTCCCTTTGCTCGATCCATTCTTGTAATCAACCTATACTAGACTAAATTGCCACCGTGAGAATACTAGATCGATTCCACTCCTACCTTGTCCCTAACATCTGGTATCGGTCTCTAGAAACCCACACTTCCCTCCGCCCGATCTGGCTCATCTCGCCGAGACAAGAGGATTCGCCCAACTGCAACACCATGAAGCCATGGATCCAGCGGTAGCTTACCTCAAGCAAGCTGATGGAGGCCAACACCGTGGCCCTCACCGTGATCACCTCCGTCTCGATGATCTCGTTGCTGGCGGCGGGATCTAGGCGCCGCGTCACCGATAAAGGCGTCGGTCACGCTTCTGCGGCGGTGCCAAACCCCATCACCGACAACAGCGAGGCGCGCTGCCGCTCGTCCTATGGCGCCACCGCCCGCGCTGCCCACGACAAATTGGGCTGGCGGAAGGCAATGAGGCGCCCTTCAGGGTCTAAGGACCACGGCGATTTCCACATACGCGGGGGGGGTGGTCGTTCGGACGCCGCCGCCACTCGGCCAGCGGTCGAATCGAGCTCTTATCTTCTCCTTTTGCTCATGCTAGTCGGATGCTTGCGGGATTGGGACAAGCCCATCCTTCCATTCGTTTCCTCGGTTTTGAGCGAAAATCCGAACATGTGGAAAACGATGTGTGAACAATACTTTTCCATGTTTGGTATTCACAAAACATTTTGGGTTCCCATGCCGCCCTCAACTTCTCAGGGGCTGCGGCCATTTGGCTCTAATCAGTCAAAAGAAGCTCAATAGTTTAGATTAGGTCCTTCTCAGCCTTTATTAACCACACGTTTGATCGCGATCGCCACCAACTGCTCATTAAGTCAATTTTACACCGTTAAGCAGACATCCACTATAGTTGATTTCATCGAGCGCTTTGAATTGATCATTAATCATTTGAGCTCTTATGGACTCGATTCACCCTTTTATTTTCTCACCCGTTTTGTGGAAGGATTACGGGTGGATATCCGGCGATGGTCATGGTGCAGCGCCTTTGATCTGGACCTGACATGTGCGTTGGCGCTGCTCCGGGAGAGGTGGCCGACAACGCTTCAGCGGAGGTGGCGCCCCACTCCATCGCCCTCCCGGCGTCACAGCGGCTCAGCATACCGATGCGCTACCAACTCCCGCGTGCAACTCCACCAGCCCGGCAGCGGATCGCCCACGGCGGGGCCGCCTGAGCCGACTCCTCCAAGCTCAAGGCCTGGCGACTACCGGCGTGTCTGGCGGTGCTAAATCGGCGGCGGGGACCCGACCACGCCTGTCCGGCGTTGGTCAAACTCCACGTAGTTGAAGAACCACGGAGCTCTTGGCATCGGCGACAACAGCACCAACACGTTAGAACCGCCCCGGATGAAGTGGCCATGGCCATATCCAAGCCTGCGCCATGGCGGGCGTGTCGAGCAAAACATTCCAGCTGCGCGCATGGATCCAAGGCGCGAAGTGTTGATGCTCGTCGACTCCGGCAGCACCGCCGTTCATCAGCGGCGGCTGCAGCCATCAAAGCGTTCAGCCTCTTCCAGCGTGTATCAAGTGCGGCGTGGTGGCGAGGCTTCGACTGCTCTTCAAGTGTGCTGGTGCCAATGGTGCACTCAAGGTCATCGATTCACAGCGAATATGAAGGTGCTGGCGCTTTCGGAATGTACCGCCAATCTTGGGCATGGACTGGCTCGATGAGCACGGTCCCATGACTTTGGACTAGCGAAGCGCCGAGATCCCGTCGCCCGCGAGCCCGATTCATCTCCGGGGCGAGGCTACTTCTTCGACTTGCGGTCATCGCCCTCCAGCTCCAACAATTGTACGCACGCGCGCCATCACTCACATGGCGCTGATCTCGCGACTACCGGCAAAGACAGCAGCGGCACCACCAACTGGCAGAAATCCGGGCAGTTACGGAGAATTTCTTGTTCAAGGAACGGAAGGGTTGCCACCCGTCGGCTGCGACCACAAGATCCCTCTCATTCCGGAGCCCAGCCTGTGAACATCGGCCCTACCGCACAAGCGAGCACAAAGGGAGATTGATGCTCAAGTCGAAGAACTCGCCGCCAAGGATCATATAGAAAAGCAGCATGCTCCCCAGCCATCTGTTGGGGAGCGTAGTAATTTCAAAAAAATTCCTCGCACCATAAGATCATGGTGATGATATAGCGAGAGGGGAGTGTTCGTCCATGTACCCTCGTAGACCGTGGGGAAGCATTAGCACTGCGCGGTTGATGTAGTCGTCGTCTTCACGATCGACCGATCCAAGAAGTACGAGCGTCACGGCACCTCCGAGTTCAGCACGTTCAGCTCGATGGCGATCCCGGGCTCCGATCCAGCAAAGCAGGGATGAGTTCCGTCAACCTGACGGCGTGGTAGCGATGATGATGTCCTACGGCGCGAGGCCGCCTAAACTCCGTGACGATATGACCGATGTGGAATATGGTGGAGGGGCACCGCACGGCTAAGGGCGATCCGTAGATCAACTTGTGTCTTTGGGGTGCCCCGCCCCTATATAACGGATCGGGGAAGGGGCCGGCCTAGAGGAAGCGCCAAGAGTCCTACTCCACGGTCTCCCTCTTTCCTAGTAGGATTTGGAGGGGAAGAGGAGGAAGAGGGAAGGAAAGGCGCCCCCTTCCCTGTCCTATTCGGACTAGGAGGAGAGGCGGCCCCTCCAGCTCCTTCCTCTTCTCCCTCTTGGCCCTGTAGGCCCATTAACCCCCAGGGATTCGGTAACCTCCGGTACTCGGTAAAATGCATTTCACGGAACTATTTGATGTCCAAATATAGGCTTCAATATATCAATCTTTGTCTCGACCATTCGAGACTCCTCGTCATGTCGTGATCACATCCGGGACTCGAACAAACTTGGTACATCAAAACTTATAAACTCATAATAAAATTGTCATCGAAGCGTTAAGCGTGGGACCCTACGGGTTCGAGAACTATGTAGACATGACCTAAAACCATTCTCGGTCAATAACCAATAGCGGGACTGGATGCCCATATTGGTTCGTACATATTCTCTGAAGATCTTTATCGGTCAAACCGCATAACAACATATGTTGTTCCTTTGTCATCGGTATGTTACTTGCGAGATTTGATGTCGGTATCAATACCTAGTTCAATCTGTTCGGCAAGTCTCTTTACTAATTCTGTGTCGTCATCTCATAACTAACTCATTAGTTATAATGCTTGCAAGGCTTAAGTGATGAGTATTACCGAGAGACCTAGAATACCTCTCCAGAATCGGAGTGACAAAACCTAATCTCGAAAATATGCCAACTCAACATTTACTTTTGGATACACTGTAGTACTCCTTTATAATCACCCGATTCGTTGTGGCGTTTGGTACCAAAAGTGTTCCTCCGATGGCAGGTTGCATAATTCTCATAATTCTGAGGAACATGTATAAGTCATGAAGAAAGCAAGAAATTCATAGGAAAGTTTATCATGATCGACAAGAGAGAGTTATGATGACCTTGAAGGTTATCATACCTAGACTGAAGTCTCTGAAGATTTTCAGTCAAGGCTTTAGTGCGATCCATTTCTTCACCCAACATATCATCACTTTTATCTAGCATGTTTTGAACCTTTTCAAGAGCCCGTTGTTGTTTCACAACAATTTTAGCAAGTTTAGAGTAGCTAGGTTTGAGATCCTCATCAGATTCATTTTCACTAGAATCAGAGGAGTTGTATTTGAGTACCTTAGCTCCTTTTGCCATGAAGTAATAGGTGGGGCGTAGCCATCATTATCTTCATCGGGCTTGTCGGTGGAGTCGGTTTCTTGATGTTGAAGATGGACTTGTCGACAAAAGCGATGAGTAACGGCCGACTTGCCACACGGACTCAGATTCTTGGACTCCTCCTCTTCATCATTTTCCTCAGATTCAGCTTGAGTCCATTTCCTTGCCAATGAATGCAGAGCCTTCTTGGAGCCGCCCTTCTTGTGAGATGAGGACTTAGAGGATTTCGATGGCGAAGATTTTGGCGATTTCTTCTTCTTCTTCGCATCATCGTAACTGTAATCCTTGTATTTCTTCTTCTTCATTTCCTTTTCCCATCGAGGACAATCTTGAATATAGTGACCAGACTTCTTGCATTTGTGGCGAGTCTTCTCTTATAGTCCTTTGGATGAGGAATCATTTCCTCTTGAGGATTTTCCAGCGACCACGTCTTGTGAATTTCTGGAATTTCTTCTGGCGATGCTAGATCTGGCTCAGTTCTTGAGGATCACCAAGGCTACTACCGAATCCTCACATTGAGTCGACACAACCTTAGCCTTGAGGCACGTGGTTTGCCATAGTTTGAGCCATAGAGATCTCTCTTTTGACAAGTTGGAACTTCGTGAGTGTTTAGCCTTCGAGGATATCGGCAGGATCAAGCGACTTGTAGTCAAGACGTTCTTGTATCATCAGTCCCGAGTATCAAATGAGGAATCAGCGATCTCAGCGGTTTCTTCACAACTTCATGATCAGTGATGTCAGTGGCACCGAGGGCTTGAAGCTCATTTGAGATGTTAGTGAGGCGATCAAAGGTTTGTTGGACATTTTCATTGTCGAGTCTTTTGAAGCGGTTGAAGAGATTCCGAAGAACATCGACTCGAGAGTCACGCTGAGTTGAAACTCCTTCATTTACTTTGGACATCCTATCCCAGATAAGCTTAGCAGTTTCCAAAGCACTCACTCTTCCATACTGTCCTTTGCTCAGATGGCCACATATGATATTCTTAACGAGAATCGAGTTGTTTGAATCTCTTCACATCGGTGGCGTTCGATGTGGGAGTGACGGAGGGGACACCATTTTCCACAACATACCGAGATCATTGTCAATTGCCTCAAGATGCATTAGCATCTTGTTCTTCGATAAGGGGTAGTCCGTTCCATCAAAGGTAGGACACCCAGCCGAGACCTTGATCATACTGCGGTCGACATAACTAAAACTCCAAAGGTTAAACCAAAATCACACGAACAAGGGAGTACCTTGCTCGATACCAATTGAAAGTCGTTATATCGACTAGAGAGGGGTGAATAGGCGATTTTATGAATTCTTCATCGAGGAATTTGCTGGTGAGGAAATTCCTTAGCGAAGAACTACTTGCAGCGGAATATGTACTCGAGTAAACATAACAGGATACAAACATAGTCATCATGATGAAATGAAGACTAACACAGTACGGAAAGCGTAAACACAGGATAGCAAGATGAAGACAAACGGTGAAGAAATTGAGCGAGGAATTTGTGAAAGTCTTGATCAAATTCTTCAAGCACAGATATGAACAACATTCAACACGATAATGAGGAAATGAAAGAGTTGAGGAAATAGAACCAGTCGGTTGGTGAAGACAATGATTTGGTAGACCAGTTCAACTGCTGTCTCGGTTATGCGTCTGGTTGGGCGGTGAGTATTTAAACTCGAGGACACACAGTCCTGGACACCCGATCTCGAGCGCAACTCAGGACACCCATCCTCACCATATTCTCCTTGAACTAAGACCACGCAGGCCTCGTCCAATCACTCGTGGTAAGTCTTGGTGACTTCAAACCTTCACAGACTTGGTCACTCGGCGATCCACAATTCCTCTTGGATGCTCTAGACCTTGGCGCCTAACCGTCTGGAAGAAGCACAGTCTTCAAAGGTAACAAGCGTCGGATCCACGCAGATCAATTTCTTGATGATGCTCAATCACTTTGGGTTTGTGGGGGTTTGGTTTTGGGATTTTCCTCACTTGATGATTTTCTCTCAAAGTCCTCGGAGGATGGGTTGCTCTCGGATGACAAGTGTCAAGTTCTCTCGGAGTAGCCAACCAGCTAGTGGTTGTAGGGGCGGCTATTTATAGCCTAGGAGCAGCCCGACATGATAAGACATAAATGCCCTTCAATGATATGACCGTTAGGTGGATAAGATATTTTGGACAGCGGCGCAAGCAGACACGAATGGTCGGAAATTTGACTCTCAAATTCCTCGGGGCTATCATGTTTCTCCTTTGTGTAGGCAATTCGCCTGGCGAATTCCTAACTCCTCGATCGAGCAAAGTCATCGATGACGGAAGAACTGCATCTCATCCTTGAAGAATTTGACTGAACTGTATGAGATTTCCAATGGCTTCACTCGAAGGGATTGGTAGGTGTAGGATTTTGAGTTGAGCATCACATGGAAATTTTTCCTTAGTATTTCCTCGGCCCCCTTTAACAGTACGGTGTTTCCTATGACTCAAGAAGGAGAAAATGAAACTACGAAAACAAAAGTCTTCACGCTTCATATTCCTCGAATGAATATCAAGTCTTCAAGGTCACACCAATTTCTTCACTTTCAAAGTCTTCAGAATATCAAAGTCTTCAGTCGAAGAACTTCATTTTTAGGGGTCGACTTTCTCTGTAAGTATCAAACTCCTCATAGACTTATAGACCTGTGTACACTCACAAACGAATCAGTTACTTAACCTATAAGTCTTCAATACACCAAAATCACTAAGGGGCACTAGATGCACTTACAAGGCGTCAACGGCATCGATATGACTCCCCCTCCCCCAGCTAGCGGTCCATATAGGTGATGGCGACACGAAGGTGCGCCCCCGCTGTCGACGACGTCTAGTGGTGGTGCGCTGTGTTGGAAACGGTTTATACCTGCCGTATTGTAATATAACTCTGTATTGTTGGTCTTATATATATATGAGATATGTGGAGGCTATGCCCCACGCAACCCTAAATCAAACTAGGTAACAGAGCCTCTTTTTCCAATCGCGTCGTCGCTCGCGTCGAAGCCGCCGCTCGCTAAAACCGATCGGGCGTCGCTCTCGCTCGTTCGCATCGTCGCACGTTCAGCTGATCGCGCGTCGCCGCTTGGTCCCGCGTCACCGCTCGGCCTCGATGGCTTCTGGATCCTCTTCCGCCGCGATGCAACTGGCCATTATTGGTCCGATTGTGACGACTCCGGCCGCAACGGCGCCAGTCCCGTCCATTGCGCCTTCCCTTGGCGTACGTCTAGATCACGGCAACTTCCCGCTATGGCGCACCCTCACCGTGACGCATCTCTCAGGTGCCTCTCTCCATGGCTACCTCGACGGCTCCGTCGCTGCTCTGCCCACAACCATCTCCCAGGGGGCGGGTGATACCGCCACCACTGTGGCAAACCCTGCGTATGCAACATGGTGGACACAGGACCAGAAGGTCCTCGGGATGCTCCTCTCCTCCATGACGGAGGACATTGCGTCTCAACTGATCAGCTGCAAGTCCGTTGCTGCCGCGTGGACCTCCATCCACGCCATGTTCAGCGCGCAAAACCGTGCCGGGGTTCGGCACATCCAAATGACAGATTCGGTCGTTGAAGAAGAACGACATGATGCCAATGAGTACATGCACAAGGTGAAGGCTCTTGCCGACGCCATGGCCTTCGCTGGATCCCCGCCGATGACGAGATCATCGACTACATGCTTACCAGATTGGGCAAGGCCTTCAACCCGAACGCGGCTTGGCTCAGCGTCGTGGTCACGTGGCAAGGAGCCTCACTATAACTGATGCTATTCATCTTAATCATGGAGCCGCTACAACGAATACTTGAGCTTGCTACCTCACGTGGAATCATGGCCCTGCTAGCAAGGAGGAGAATGAAGCACCGCCTCTCAATGTTCATCGACAACGTCATGATTTTAAATCAAACCATATGACCAAGACCTACAACCGTGCTCATCGCTTTTGCGGATCATTGGCTGAGCTTCGGGGCTGCATGTAAATCTCAACAAAAGCGTGCTACCCAATTTGTTGCCCCCGGATAATTGGGAAAGAGTGGTGGCGAAAATCGGCTACTAGGGCGGCACCTTTCCTTGCAAATATCTCGACTTGTCACTCACCATTCACAAACAATCGACTGCTCTGCTTTCGGGACTGATAGATCAACTTCATTGCCGCTTTGCCTCGATGGAAGGCGGCCAACATGCCCAATAGTGGGTGACACCTTTAGGTCAAATCGGTGTTGTGTGCAATCCCACTTCACGCCATGCTTGCACTGGACATTCCACAAAAGACGATCTCGGCGATGAACAAGATCTACAGGGGCTTCCTTTGGTGTGCTAGGGCGGAGGAAAATGGTGGGGAATGCTCCGTGGCTTGGGAGATAGTCTGTACGCCTATGTGGGTTGGAGGTCTCGGCATCCTGAACCGTGGATGGCTAAATATCGTGATGCAATCAAGATGACCGTGGCTACAAAGATCTGACCCCTCCAGGCCATGGGCGGAGTTCAACATTACGGTGCCAAAGGAATCGCTGCAGCTATGCAGGGCTGCGGCCCCTGTCAAAAGTTGGGAATGGAAGGAATACGTTATTTTGTGAGGATAGATGGTTGCAGGGACAGCGGATACAAGAGCTTGCACCAAGCCTCCACCGGCGAGTCAGATAAACAGTACGTGGCGCGCGCACTTGTGCAACAAGGAATCTCAGACAACGACTGGGCAAGGGATATTGGGCCGGATCTCACGCCGACCTTGCTACTGGAGTACTTTGCCCTCTGAAATGCAGTTGCGAGGGAAGTGCTACACGATGATCAGGAGGACTCCATTGCTTGGGCATGGGAGACGGAAGGATGTTTCTCGACCAGATCAAATTACGCGGCAAAGTTCTGGAGCTGGGAGGTGGCTCCAACATGGACGTTCACGTGGAAGTCCAGGTCGCCCCTATAATGTAGATTCTTCCCTCGCTTGCTCTTCAGAACAGGTGCTGGACTTCGGACCACCTAGCTCGGAGGGGGCTAGGTCATCAAGAGGCATGCCCATTCTGCGCCCGGGAAGAGGAGACGATAAACCATCTCCTGCTAGATTGTGTGTTCAGAAGCGAGGTATGGACAGTTGTCTGCCACGCTCTCGGGAAGCAAGGATGGATACCATCAAGGGAGAGAAGCTTGGAGGGAGCCAAAGCAAGGCCTGCACCGAAATATGGAAGCACCGAAATGCGATTGTATTTGACGGTGTAGTGCCATCGATAAACCATGTAATCGATAGGATAGAAGGAGATGGCCAGACGTGGAAGCAGGCCGGGCTCATCAAATGAGATGTTGCCTCCTTCCTGGGAGCGTTATCATCATGGGCTACGGTCTACGGCGAGGAGTTAGACTAGGCAACGTACACGGGTGGAGTTGGGTTCGTGTAATATTTACACACTCATGCGTATTCGGAAAAAAATGACAAAATTAAGTTGTAAGTCGGTGCTCCCAATTCCTACCCAAAAATAAAACAAAGACCAGTCCTTCAAGTACATATGGTGTGAAGTTTTTTTCTTTTTCTTTTTTCAGTTAGTTCACGATACAGTCGTCTCAGGCCGGCGGCGGCGGCGGCGGCGGCGGAAATACGGGAGTGGCGGCGGGCGTTGAGGCCCTCTCGAGGGCCGTTCTCACCGGCGTCGGTGAGCGTCTGGACCTGCGGCGGTGGAGGCCCTCTCCTCAGGGCCGTTGCAGCTGGCGCCCAGCGGCGGAGATCTCGTCCTCGCCCCCCTCAACGCCGACACGCTGTGGCGGAGATCTCCTGCAGTACATCGCATTACCACCTACGGCAGCTGCAGCTCGACGGTGAGCATCCTGACGACCATGGAGCATTTTTACCTCCTACAGCTCGTCCTTCTTCCTCTGCTTTTCCTTCCTTTTAACCCCAGGTTCTGTAGGTGGTGAACGGCGGCGGCGAGGGATTCTTCAGGCCAGCTGGAACTATGAGCCGCCGCTTTGTCCCCCTCGACAGACGCATCTTGGAGCGGAACATCAAGGCTCGGTACCACGCCGGAGACATTGGCACCGAGGACGCACTCAACCTGTTCGACGAATTGATCCAGGTTGCTGGGCCTTCCTCGGTCCGCGCCATTAACTGCCTCCTCACCGTGGTTGGCTGTGATTGCCCTGCGCTCGGCGTCTCCCTCTTCAACCGCGTCGCAAGAACCAAGGTGCCTCCCCACAATGTCACCTATGGCATTCTAGTTGACTGCTGCTGCCGTGCTGGCCGCCTGGACCTTGGACACGCTGCCATGGGACACGTCATCAAGTTGGGATTTACAGCAGAAGCTATCATCAATTTCAGCCACCTACTCAAGGCCATCTGTGCAGAGAAGAAGACCAGTTATGCAATGGACATCGTACTCCGGATAATGCCCGAGTTTAACTGCATGCCAAACATTTTCTCGTATAACATTCTTTTCAAGGGTCTCTGCAACGAGAAGAGAAGCCAAGAGGCGCTCGAGCTGATTCACATCATGGTTGAGCATGGAGGTTGCTGCCGACCTGATGTGGTGACCTATAGCAATAAATTGATGGCTTGTTGAAAGAGGGTGAGGTGGACCAAGCTTACAGCCTATTTTCTGAAATGCTGCGTCAGGGGGTATCACTGAATGTTGTGACATGTAATTCAATCATCTCTGGCATGTGCAAGCTTCACGCGATGGACAAGGCTGAGGAGGTTCTTCAAAAGATGCTTGATAGACGAATTCTGCCAGATGTTACCACATATAATAGTCTGATACATGGATATTATTCATTAGGACAGTGCAAGGAGGTGGATCGGGTTTTCAAAGAAATGTCTAGAAATGGTGTTCAACCAAATATTATAACTTATAGTATACAGATGGATTATCTTTGCAAGAATGGAAGATGCACAGAAGCTAGGAAGATTCTTGATTCCATGATCAGTTTGGGCCAAAAACCGACTGTTACTACCTACAACATTATGCTTCATGGGTATGCTATGGAAAGATCTTTTCATGATATGAATTGTCTCATTGCTTTGATGGATGATAATGGTATTTCACCAGATCATTATGGCTACAACATACTTATATTTGCATATGCTGAAGAAAAAATGGTTGATGAAGTAATGCATATATTTGCAAAAATGCGGCAGCAAGGATTGAA
Organism: Aegilops speltoides; assembly: GCA_021437245.1. Classification (NCBI taxonomy): domain Eukaryota; kingdom Viridiplantae; phylum Streptophyta; class Magnoliopsida; order Poales; family Poaceae; genus Aegilops; species Aegilops speltoides. The sequence continues at coordinate 65,333 of JAHHZJ010002924.1, read as the reverse complement.
CCCTGATGCAGTGAGCTACGGAACAGTAATAGACTTACTTTCCAGGATTGACCGAATGGATGATGCTATGTCCCAGTTCAATCAAATGATAACTGAAGGGTTAGTTCCTGATATAATAGTTTTTAACCCTCTTATTAGGGGTTTCTGTTCTTGTGGCAAATGGGAGAAGGTTGATGAACTATTTTCTGAGATGTTGGATCGCGGCATCTGTCCCAACACAGTGTTCTTCGCCACAATTATGGACCGCCTTTGCAAAAATGGAAGGGTTATGGAAGCCCAAGATCTCTTCGACCTGATGGTACACATGGGTGTGAAGCCTGATGTGTGTACTTATAACACACTGATAGGTGGATACTTATTCATTGGTAAGATGGATGAAGTGAGCAAGTTACTTGACAATATGGTCTCAATTGGCTTGAAACCAAATGTTATCACCTATAACATACTGATTGATGGTTACTGTAAGAATGGAAGGATAGATGATGCATTTGTTGTTTTCAGGGAAATGTTGGCCGGGAAGGTTAAGCCTTGCATTATCACTTTTAATATTATGCTTGGTGTGTTGCTTAAAGGTGGCAGGAAGGAAGAGGCTAAAGATTTGTTTGATGGTATCTGGGCTAAAGGATTAATGCCCACCGTTGTTACATATCGCTTAATGATACAAAAACTTATAGAAGAAGGTTCTCTACAAGAGTCTGATGATCTATTCATTTCTATGGAGAAGAATGTATGTGCTGCCGACTCCCATATGCTAAATGCTATAGTTAGAAGCTTACTTCGGAAAGGGGAGGTGCCCAGGGCTGGGACTTATCTGTCTAAAATTGATGAGAGGAGCTTCACCCTTGAAGCTTCCACAGCTATCTTGTTGACTGCTCGTGCTTCAGGGGGGGAAGGCCAGGAATATAAGGGGTTACTCCCTGAAAAATACCACTCTTTTCTGGAGCAGGGCACTGATTGAAACCTTTTCTACAGATTTTGCCTAGATATTCTGGACTGCTAATCGTGGCCTGAACTTCTCTTTGTAGGTTACATCTCCCAACCTTTTCTTTTTGTAGTATGTCTAAAATGTAGGTCACATCTCTTACTAGTAATTCTGCGACGAAGTTGTACTAGTACTGAATGTGTGACTGCACCATTCTGATGAATGGCTGGTTTCTACTTCAAATGGGCTGTGCATTTTGCCTCTACTAAGCTTCAATTTATATTAGTTTTGTCAGTCTTTGATTTGACCTAATAAGTTAATCTCAATGCTCTTTTCCTTGTCTGTAATGATGGACATATACTTTCAGTCAAAAAAGCAATGGACATATACTAGATATTCACCACTCTATAATGTGATAAGACCTTTGGCTGATCATGATATGATGACTGCGTCGTGCCTGTGGACTCACTGAAGTTGCCAGCAGCAAGTTAATTTCTGTATTTCCTTTCTTCTTTACATTTGAATGGAAACATGCAGTCCTCAACTAGAATCCATTACCACTTAACATTCTTTTGACAAAATAAACATGTTAGATTTGAAAGTGTAACATGCATATTTTGCAATGTGTATTGCATTGCTTCTTTAGTTTGGCACTTTTATTGTTCTCAAGGGGGCAGTTATGCTTATTTTCTTTAACTTTATACCAATGTTGTGCACATGGATCTGAATTTCGTTCAGTATATGTACAGTGGTTTGCATTTCGTTACACAACTATTCAGCTCATCTGCCGAGTAATCCCATTATGCTTGCACAATAAGGATTATTTTTGCTGCTGCCCCGCCTGTGCGTTGGCTGCCGCGCTCTCCTCCCTGGGCTTCGGTGACTGCCACCTTTGCCTTGCCAACCACTGGGACGGCTCCTGGAGCATCTTCTTCATCCTGGATCTCGACTTGGGTGGCGACACGACAGCACATGCCTGGTCAGCATTCCGCCCCATAGCTGTCATCCTCGGCGAGCGCCTCCACCACATAGTTGCTGCACGTGCCAGTGCTGCAGCGGTGCAGCCTCATCCACCTGAAGGTCAGCAGGCTCACACATTTCGACCACAACCACTTCAACGAGTGGTACTCTACCTACAAGGTGAACCAGCATATCTGGAACCTATCCACTGGCCAGATGACTGCCCCCCATGCACAAGGAGGCATTTGGCCTGTGGCCGCACGACCATGATAACACTGCTATGGCTATTAACGAATCTCAGTCCAAGCTTGCTCGGAGGTTCATCCTTGGTTGGCTGAAAATCTCATTCTCTATTACAAATTAGTAAATTTCTTGCTGACTTTGCTCTCCTAGTAGTTCAGCACCACATTGTACTTTAAGAGAGTAATAATTAAGTTCTTTCGACGCAATATTAGACTAGTATCATTAGAGTTGCAATGCATGGAGAAGAAAGATGATGCTTGCTTTTTCCCCACACTTTGCTAGAACTGTTTCCACTTCCTGCTATATCTAGGAGATCTTTATGAACAGCATAACTAATACAAATGAATGGAGTTTAAATTAACTGGTGAGCCTGCTCTGTTAAATTTCGCCTTTGTGGCTCTGCCTGTTGCTATCCATCAAACAATTAATAATTGACCTTGGAATCAACACATCTGCCTCCATCTTTTTCAGAAGGTTGTGAGCACATGAGTCGGAATATGCCTGATAAGTGTTACATTAGCTGTTAACTCCCCTTTTTTTATCATATGTGCACAGCCAAGGATGCTCTTCGTGAAGGTGCAGATAAGTTTCTGAATCAACTTATGACGGGGATGAAGGCTTAGAATGTGCAGACTACAGGTGTAAGAGATTCTGGTGCTCTAGCGATCTGCGGAGAATAGCACTGCAAATGACCACAAGCAGTGGTAAGTTAAACTGTCGAAACTATTTATAACTGATAAGAGCTTCTGAGCTGTTTAGTTTGAGAAACTGTTTAGAACTGTGGCACAAAAATTCCTTGATTTATAACTTGCCAGACATTTCTGTTCTAGGATAATGCCAAAAAAAGTTAAATAATGGTCACTCAATAATTAACACGGCACTTGGAGGAAAAACATTTGAGGAGGCAACAAAGGAGAGCTGTAGACATAGGGACAAAAAATTGGCTAAGTATGTACATGGATGAAGAGGTTAGTTAGCGCTTAGGACAAAATCCAGAGTAGGGAACCTGGAGTTTGTGCTGGGAGCTGTCTCCGGGGCCTCCTTTGTGGCCTCAAGAGTGCAGTACAGTCTTTATCATACCTGACTCTCTGCAGTTCAAACTGTAATTGCTGAAGGTTGATGAGGGAACCCATCCAATTCGGAACCCTTGTTGAGGTTGACCACCAGGTCGTAAGTTTTTTGAGGCCAAGCAGAGCAGGCCACCATTCTTCCAGCAATCACAATTCCGGATAGATAAATAGCGAAGAGTGTGTGTGCCTAGTCCATAGACAGAAGATGCAATAGCTTTCATGCACTCCCCATTTGTATCTTCAGTGACCTCTTGATCATCGCTAAGATCGATATTCAGCTTCCACAAATTCTGTAGCTTGCCAAAATCTTGAAGAAACTGAATTGGCTGCTTAAAGCCTCTGACATATTCTGTAGATGATGGTAAATTAGTTGCCCCTGTTACATCTATAAGCAAGATAGATGTCCTGTTTCTTCTGGGAGCTCACATATTCCTGTCCAAGAGAGGTTCAGGTATCTCAACTTGAATAACCTACCAATATTTACTATTTAGACGATTGTGTTCCAAATTATGGAAGGTCAAGAGAATCTTTGAGGTGTTTAGCATACAGCCACATCGTGACTTTGTGTCTTCAAATCTTTTTTCATGGGCCGATCGAGCACCGTTTCTTACACCCACGCAGGCACACAGCACAGCTTCGTCCATGCATCACACTAGATCATGTCCGCGCACTCCGTTGTTGTGCCCTGCACATACATGGGAGGCACACACTGTGTAGCCCAAGCAACTCTCTAACCATAGCACGCATAGGACGGTAACAAAGGTAGGAGAGCACACGAGTGACTTGTATGTTTATGATGAAACAGAAACAGAGTGTCAGCCAACACAGGAGTACTGTTGACATTCATGATGAAACTGTGTCAGCGATTAGCAAACACAGGAGTTTTGCTGTCAATGCATGTATACCCTGAATTCCCAGTGCTTCCCAAGCCCCATAATAGACCGGTCGCTGGACCAGGTTCTCTTTGCCCTCCTCTTTGCGCTCTACCACAACAGCCGCACGAATGGCTTTCTTGTCGGCTGCGATATATAGCAACATTGGTTCCTTCTTCTAAGGAGCTGCAAGAATGGGCGCTGCAGAGAGCTGCTTCTTGAGTGCTTCGAAAGCAGTATTGGCCTCATTGTACCTGTCAAAGTTGTCAGATTTCTTTCTCGCAGCCCCATAATCAAAATGTGACGTACGTAACCATGCACATTAGTGCTAGAACTTCTACTCCCTCGGTTCCTAAATATCCTAAATATTTATCTTTTTAGACATTTCAAATTGACTACAACATACGGATGTATCTAGACATATTTTAGAGTATAGATTCACTCATTTTGCACCGTATGTAGTCACTTGTCGAAATCTCAAAAAAAGACTTATATTTGGGAACGGAGGGAGTAGATGATAAACCTGACAATCAGTAGGGACAAAAAGGATATAACTGAAACAGTGCTTTGGCACATCCCTCTGATTCTTAAAATAAAAGGGGCTATTTTCGTCCTTCATTGGGTCACTGTTTATGTGCCCAACAGTGTTAGCGCCCCTGACGGCTTGTCCCCACCTGCTAACGAGACCCGGGCTCGGCCCAGCCGTGCCCGACGCGGTAACCCGCGCTACTTCGGCCCAGAATGAAACAACCAGCCCGGCCCAGTGGCTCCAACTACTTAAGGCACCGCTCCCAGCTTTCCTCCTCGTCCAGTGGATCACCGAAACCGGCGGCGGCGGCTCGAACTCTAGTTTCCCTTTGCTCGATCCATTCTTGTAATCAACCTATACTAGACTAAATTGCCACCGTGAGAATACTAGATCGATTCCACTCCTACCTTGTCCCTAACATCTGGTATCAGTCTCTAGAAACCCACACTTCCCTCCGCCCGATCTGGCTCATCTCATCGAGACAAGAGGGATTCGCCACGGCTGCAACACCATCGAAGCCATGGATCCAGCGGCGAAAGCTTACCTCGACAAGCTCACGGCGATGATGGAGGCCAACACCGTGGCCCTCACCGCGGTCACCTCCCGTCTCGATGATCTCGTTGCCTGGCGGCCGGATCTAGAGCGCCGCGTCACCGATCTGGGCGATGCGGTCACCGCTCTGCAGCAGGCGCGGCCAAACCCCATCACCGACAACAACGGGGGCGCGCTGCCGCTACGTCCTATGGCGCCACCGCCCGCGCTGCCCACCGACAAATTGGGCCTGGCGGAAGGCAATGAGGACGCCCTTCAAGGGTCTAAGGACCACGGCGATTTCCACATACAGCGGGGGGGGTGGTCGTTCCAGACGCCGCCGCCACTCTCGGCCAACGGTCAGATCGAGCTCTTATCTTCTCCTTTTGCTCATGCTAGTCAGATGCTTGCGGGATTGGGACAAGCCCATCCTTCCATTTCGTTTCCTCAGTTTTCGGGCGAAAATCCGAACATGTGGAAAACGATGTGTGAACAATACTTTTCCATGTTTGGTATTCACAAAACATTTTGGGTTCCCATGGCCGCCCTCAACTTCTCAGGGGCTGCGGCCATTTGGCTGCAATCAGTCCAAAAGAAGCTCAATAGTTTCGATTGGGAGTCCTTCTCAGCACTGTTAACCACACGTTTCGGTCGCGATCGCCACCAACTGCTCATTCGTCAATTTTACACCGTTAAGCAGACATCCACTATAGTTGATTTCATCGAGCGCTTTGAATTGATCATTAATCATTTGAGCTCTTATTCAGACTCGATTCACCCTTTTTATTTTCTCACCCGTTTTGTGGAAGGATTACGGGTGGATATCCGAGCGATGGTCATGGTGCAACGACCGCCTGATCTGGACACAGCATGTGCGTTGGCGCTGCTCCAGGAGGAGGTGGCCGACAACGCTCGCGCGGAGGTGCAGCGCCCCACTCCAATGCGCCCTCCCGACGCGTCACCGCGGCTCAGCATACCGATGCCGCTACCAACTCCACCGGCGCGTGCAACTCCACCAGCCCCAGCCGCGGATCGCCACGGCAGGGACGCCGCACGAGCCGACTCCTCCAAGCTCAAGGCCCTGCGCGACTACCGACGTGTGCGCGGGCGGTGCTTCAAATGCGGCGAGCGCTGGGGACCCGACCACGCCTGTCCGACGTTGGTCAAACTCCACGTAGTTGAAGAACTTCTGGAGCTCTTCGGCATCGACGCGACAACAGCACCAACACCGTTAGGAGCCGCCCCAGATGAAGTGGCCATGGCCATATCCAAGCCTGCCATGACGGGGGGCGTATCGAGCAAGGCATTCCAGCTGCGCGCATGGATCCAAGGGCGCGAAGTGTTGATGCTCGTCGACTCCGGCAGCACCACTTCGTTCATCAACGAGCGGCTAGCGGCAGCCATCCAAGGCGTTCAGCCTCTTCCACGCGTGTATCAAGTGCGCGTGGCTGACGAGGGAGCGCTCGACTGCTCTTCAAGTGTGCTACAGTGCCAATGGTGCACTCAAGGTCATCAGTTCACGACGAATATGAAGGTGCTGGCGCTCGGAATGTACACGCAATCTTGGGCATGGACTGGCTCGATGAGCACGGTCCCATGACTTTGGACTAGCGGGCGAAGCTCATCGAGATCCCGTCGCCCGCGGGCCCGATTCATCTCCGCGGGGACGAGGCTACTTCTTCGACTTGCACGGTCATCAACGCCCTCCAGCTCCAACAATTGTGCAACACCGGCGCCATCACTCACATGGCGCTGATCTACGCGACTACCAGCAAAGACAACGACAGCACCACCAACTCGCCAGAAATCCAGGCAGTTCTGGAGGAATTTGCTGACGTGTTCAAGGAACCAGAAGGGTTGCCACCCCGTCACGACTGCGACCACAAGATCCCTCTCATTCCGGGAGCCCAGCCTGTGAACATCCGGCCCTACCCGCACAAGCCAGAGCACAAGAAGGAGATTGATGCTCAAGTCGAAGAACTCCTTCGCAAGGGGATCATATAGAAAAGCAGCAGCCCCTTCTGCTCCCCAGCCATCTGTTGGGGAACGTAGTAATTTCAAAAAAAATTCCTACGCACACGCAAGATCATGGTGATGATATAGCAACGAGAGGGGAGAGTGTTCGTCCATGTACCCTCGTAGACCGTAAGCGGAAGCATTAGCACAACGCGGTTGATGTAGTCGTACGTCTTCACGATCCGACCGATCCAAGTACCGAACGTACGGCACCTCCGAGTTCAGCACACGTTCAGCTCGATGACGATCCCCGGGCTCCGATCCAGCAAAGCTTCGGGGATGAGTTCCGTCAGCACGACGGCGTGGTGACGATGATGATGTCCTACCGGCGCAGGGCTTCGCCTAAACTCCGTGACGATATGACCGATGTGGAATATGGTGGAGGGGGGCACCGCACACGGCTAAGGAACGATCCGTAGATCAACTTGTGTCTTTGGGGTGCCCCCGCCCCCGTATATAACGGATCCAGGGGGAAGGAGGCGGCCGGCCTAGAGGGCGCGCCAAGGGGGGAGTCCTACTCCCACCGGGAGTAGGACTCCCTCTTTCCTAGTAGGATTTGGAGAAGGGGGGAAAGAGGAGGAAGAGGGGAAGGAAAGGGGGGGCGCCGCCCCCCTTCCCTTGTCCTATTCGGACTAGGAGGGGGAGGGGCGCGCGGCCCCCTCCTGGCTCCTTCCCTCTTCTCCCTCTTGGCCCATGTAGGCCCATTAACCCCCCCGGGGATTCCGGTAACCTCCCGGTACTCCGGTAAAATGCCGATTTCACCCGGAACTATTTCGATGTCCAAATATAGGCTTCCAATATATCAATCTTTGTCTCGACCATTCCGAGACTCCTCGTCATGTCCGTGATCACATCCGGGACTCCGAACAAACTTCGGTACATCAAAACTTATAAACTCATAATAAAATTGTCATCGAAACGTTAAGCGTGCGGACCCTACGGGTTCGAGAACTATGTAGACATGACCTAAAACCATTCTCGGTCAATAACCAATAGCGGGACTGGATGCCCATATTGGTTCGTACATATTCTCTGAAGATCTTTATCGGTCAAACCGCATAACAACATATGTTGTTCCCTTTGTCATCGGTATGTTACTTGCCCGAGATTTGATCGTCGGTATCCAATACCTAGTTCAATCTCGTTACGGCAAGTCTCTTTACTCGCTCACATGTCGTCATCTCATAACTAACTCATTAGTTATAATGCTTGCAAGGCTTAAGTGATGAGTATTACCGAGAGGGCCTAGAGATACCTCTCCGACAATCGGAGTGACAAAACCTAATCTCGAAATATGCCAACTCAACATTTACTTTTGGATACACCTGTAGTACTCCTTTATAATCACCCGATTCGTTGTGACGTTTGGTAGTACCCAAAGTGTTCCTCCGGTAAACGGGAGTTGCATAATTCTCATAGTTACAGGAACATGTATAAGTCATGAAGAAAGCAATAGCAGAATACTAAACGATCAAGTGCTAAGCTAACGGGATGGGTCATGTCAATCACATTCTTCTAATGATGTGATCCCATTAATCAAATGACAACACATGTCTATGGTCAGGAAACATAACCATCTTTGATTAATGAGCTAGTCAAGTAGAGGCATACTAGTGACTATATGTTTGTCTATGTATTCACACATGTATCATGTTTCCAGTTAATACAATTCTAGCATGAATAATAAACATTTATCATGATATGAGGAAATAAATAATAACTTTATTATTGCCTCTAGGGCATATTTCCTTCAGTCTCCCACTTGCACTAGAGTCAATAATCTAGTTCACATCGCCATGTGATTTAATACCAATATTCATATCTGTATATGATTAACACCCATAGTTCACATCTTCATGTGACCAACACCCAAAGGGTTTACTAGAGTCAATAATCTAGCTCACATTGCTATGTGATTAACACCCAAAGAGTACAAAGGTATGATCATGTTTTGCTCGTGAGAGAAGCTTAGTCAACGGTTCTGTCACATTCAGAGCCGCATGTATTTTGCAAATATTCTATGTCTACAATGCTCTGCACGGAGCTACTCTAGCTAATTGCTCCCACTTTCAATATGTATCCAGATTGAGACTTAGAGTCTTCTGGATCGGTGTAAAAGCTTGCATCATTGTAACTTCTTACGACGGGCTCTTTTATCACCTCCATAATCGAGAAACATCTCCTTAGTCCTCACTAAGGATATTCTTGACCGCTTTCCAGTGATCTACTATTAGATCAAAATTGTATTCCTTTGCCAAACTCAGAGCAAGGTATACAATATGTCTGGTTCACAGCATAGCATACTTTATAGAACCTATGACTGAGGCATAGGGAATGACTTTTCATTCTCTTTCTATTTTCTGCCAAATTTTTAGGGAAGGTCATGCCAAATTTTTTTATGACTTTGATGCCGTTTGAGAGGATGAATGGGATCATCAAAGGATTCGTTCGTAACATGTCCCGTCCGGATGGAAGCATCGTCCAGGGCTATTTGGCACAAGAGTGCATCTCTTTCTGTGAGAATTTTCTATATGGCGCAGACCAGCCGCTTTAGTGTTAGTGTTGGTTTGCCGTTAACAAGCACGATGGGAGGCTCGAAGGAGATGGTCACTATAACGGTCGCGAGGAACTGCACGTGGCATACTCAGATCGACGATCGATTTTGTGAGCAAACTTGGTAGTGCTACAACAGCTAGACGAGGTAGATCCTTTCGTGGCACTGCACAAAGAAATTATCGCAAGGAAGTATCGTGACCGGGGGGTATGCAGGACGGACGCCGAAGTTACTAGAGAGCACAACTCCACTTTCTGCATTGGTTCAAAGAGCATATTATTGCTAATCCCGGAGGAGGGCTCTAAGGACGGATTGCTCATATCGCCTTAGCACATGGCCCTCGCCCAACCTCGTAACCTATCGGGCATATGATATCAACGGATACACGTTCTACGGAGGCAAAAGATATGGACGGTGATGATCGAACTCGGGGTGACGATGGAATGCATGACCGGCAGCGACAACGGCACAACCGAACGATTTTATGGAAGGGTCGAGGAGATCTGGGAGCTTGACTACTCTGGACTGCACAACACGACGATGTTCCGTGTCAGATGGGCTAAGAATGTCGAAAGAGAAAGCTGGATGTTCACTACCATGACTATACCCGACGCCAAGAGCGCTACCGTCAACGCTATCGCAAAAAACGAGCCATGGGTACACGCTAAGCACATGACACAATGCTTCTTCATAACTGACCCGCGCAATCCCAGCCGTGTTGTCGTGAGGAGAGGCAAAAGGAACATCATTGGAATGGATGGAGTCGCCAACGAGGAAGACTATGATCAGTACCATGGAATGGATGGAGTCGCCAACGAGGATATGGATGATATGCCCGGGCAGGGCCGTACCATGGAATGCAAAAAGTCTCTCTTCATGAAATCCTCACAGGACACACCTGAAGATGCCGCCTCAACACAGGCTCAACTAGCCGGGCGAGGGTTGTCTTGTGATTTAGCCCGGGAACACTTGGGCAGGGGTTAAGGAAGGGTCCGGAAGGTGTGCCCAAGAAAAGGAGAGGAAGAGATCGGGAAGGTAACGCCTCCAAACAAGCGAGCACACAGCAGCCGACGATGCATTCGAAGAGCGTGTACCCGTGAAAGGTGCGGTCATGTTCCATCTCACGGGCGAGCCGATGCTACCGCCGAAACCGCTGGAGGCACTATCGAGGATCTCGAGAGACTGCACGACCATGTCTTTGTCGACCGAGAAAAGCCTACTAGCCTCAAAGGATCCAGGATATCCGACATCTGCGGCTCGTGTGCACGAGGGAAGTGCTACGTCGACACACGGCCCGCGGAGGTGTTCTTCCTGCGGTTTGACCATATCTTTGAGATGTTTCTAACAAAGGCGGCTTGATTTTACTATCGCCCACCTTTTTGCGCTACATATGAGCTCCGTCGTGAAGAGTGAAGAAGTCTCGCAAATCTGTGTGGCGGATCCGTACTACATGCACGAGTCTTTCTTGAGTCTCGGCGACTTTGAGCGTGAAACTGCTAGGGAGTACCTCCAAAACTTCATGGTACAGAATAAGGACCGGAAATTGTCCTCGTGCCTTATCATCCAAAGTAAGTCAGTTCGGACAACCCTTTCGTACATTTCAATCATTCCTTCTCTCTCATATGGGGAATAATTTGAGGTGTATTTTCCCAAGAGCAACAAAGCGCCGTTCTTATCGTTCTTTACCCGCAAGTCTCCCACGCCGTGTATTTTGACCCTTCGAGAGACTACGAGAAAAGGACTACACCCACATAATGAATATTCTAGATGATGCTCTCAAGGCTTAGCTATAGAGGTGGCCACGTGCATATCAGAAACAAAGGAACAAGAAGATGGGTTTCAGCGCATAAAACTAACTTCTCCTGCATCCATGTCCCAAAACCAAGCAAGAAGGATGGATTCTACATCGTCCATCTCATGATTCAGTTCAACACGGATCACCAAAGCTTCGCATTAACAGCAGAAATTATGATCATATCCACAAGTGGCTAGAATCTCATGGAGAAGCGAATTATAAACTTAGAGATGACTTCTTTCGCATCCAAAGCGACATTGCGACGATCATCATGAAAGAAGTCGCCGATGAAAAGGATGTTCCACCACGGCCCTATATCGCGAAATGACGTCCGAACTCGCATAGGCATGCAACGTCTAGACCTCACGCCGTTCAAGCAGCTAGGGTTCGTCCTCGATGATATGGAAGGATGGAACTTCTAGTGATTTATGATGCCGATGATGATGATATGTGTCGGTTGAACTTGTATACTTTTGTAGCGATGAAACTTTGTGATGTCCACGGTCCTGCCGAACTTGCGTAACGCTACTTTGTTAGTTGGCGTCACGATGACCTGCGTACCTCTAGTTAATTAATTTGCGTCTTCGTATATGTTGCATCTAGTTGCTAACCTTTCTTTTTGGTGTTGCTCTAGTATATTTTTTTCCATATATATGATTGTACATCCTCTTCATGAACATGCATCTCTAACAGTACCTAGTTTCTTGATGGCGAGATGGAAATGCTATGTCGTGTACAAAGGGAAGGTTCCGGGTGTAAAACGAGTGGCATGAGTGTCGGCGCAAGTGAATGGGTTCACGGGCGCCAGCCATAAAACTTCAAAAGCGGACAAGAAGGAGAAGCTAGTTACTTGAGGTTCACGCTAGCGCGAGAGAGGACTCGTAACCGCCACCTCATGTACTGCATGGTTCCGCTCTCACTCATAGTGATAGCACTTCTTGCGTATGCCTTTGTTTAGATGGATGACGTTGTTGTAGTTGCAAGTATTCGAGACTTGCATGTATTGCTATTTTCGAGATGATAACAAGATATCACTTTGTGTTGGATGATGATTATGAAGAGACTATTTGTATGTACATGCTATGATTACATTTGTGGTCTCATGAGGCATTTGTATGTGTATCATGATGAAATTTCTATGTGCTAAAGATTCTTCTACAAAGCGGTTCAAATACAAAACAAATATGCCAAAAAACTACTTAAATTAGCAGTGGCGAGTGTACAAAAGTTAGCAGCAGCGCTTATAGCGGTAGCGTCCCGCCAAAGAGCGCTAAGCGCTAATAGCGGTAGCGAAGCTTCCATAACCGCGCTGCTGCTAGACTTGTATAGCAGTAGCGCGGGGTGGCACGCGCTACTGCTATGAGTTAGCTGTAGCGCCGTATTAGTAGCGCGGGTACCCGCGCTACTGATACATCTAAAACCCGCGCTGCTGCTAGCCTTTTCCCTAGTAGTGTAACGTTGTGGTGTTCCAAGTGGCGTGAGCTGCGAAACTATTCCACATTGTTTTAATTGGAGACCAAACTTGTAACTCAAATATTCGTCTCCGTGATCAAATCGCAGAAACTTTATTTTCTTGTTACGATAATTTTTCCACTTCACTCTGAAATTCTTTGAACCTTTCAACTATTTCAGACTTATGTTTCATCAAGTAGATATACCCATATCTGCTCAAATCATCTTGTGAAGGTCAGAAAATAACGATACTTGCCACGAGCATCAATACTCAATGGATCGCATACATCGGTATGTATTATTTCCAACAAGTTAGTAGCCCGTTCCATTGTTCCGGAGAACGGAGTTTTAGTCATCTTGCCCAAAAGGCACGGTTCGCAAGCATCAAATGATTCATAACCAAGTGATTCCGAAAATCCATCTATATGGAGTTTCTTCATCGCTTTACAATCGATATGACCCAAGCGGCGATTGCCACAAATAAGTTGCACTATCATTATTAACTTTGCATCTTTTGGCATCAATATTATGAATATGTGTATCACTACGATCGAGATCCAACAAACTATTTTCATTGGGTGTATGACCATTGAAGGTTTTATTCATGTAAACAGAACAACAATTATTCTCTGACTTTATGAATAACCTATTGCAATAAACATGATCAAATCATATTTATGCTCAACGCAAATGCCAAATAACATTTATTTAGGTTTAACACTAATCCCGAAAGTATAGGGAGTGTGTGATGATGATCATATCAATTTTGGAACTACTTCCAACACTCATCGTCACTTCCCTTTCAACTAGTCTCTGTTTATTCTGTAACTCCTGTTTTGAGTTACTAATCTTAGCAACTGAACAAGTATCAAATACTCAAGGGCTACTATAAACACTAGTAAGGCACACATCAATAAACTGTATATCAAATATACCCTTATTCACTTTGCCATCCTTCTTATCCACCAAATATTCAGGGCATTTCCGCTTCCAGTGACCATTCCCTTTGCAGTGTAAGCACTTAGTTTCAGGCTTTGGTCCAGCTTTGGTCTTCTTCACGGGAGTGACAACTTGTTTGTCATTCTACTTGAAGTTTCCCTTTCTTTCCCTTTGCCCTTTTCTTGAAACTAGTGGTCTTGTCAATCATCAACACTTGATGCTCTTTCTTGATTTCTACCTTCGTCGATTTCAACTTCACGAAGAGCTTGGGAATCGTTTTCGTCATCCCTTGCATATTATAGTTCATCACGAAGTTCTAGTAACTTAGTGATGGTGACTAGAGAATTCTGTCAATCACTATCTTATCTGGAAGATTAACTCCCACTTGATTCAAGCGATTGAAGTACCCAGACAATCTGAGCACATGCTCACTAGTTGAGCGATTCTCCTCCATCTTTTAGCTATGGAACTCGTTGGAGACTTCATATCTCTCAACTCGGGTATTTGCTGGAAATATTAACTTCAACTTCTGGAACATCTCATATGATCCATGACGTTCAAAAACGTCTTTGAAGTCCCGATTCTAAGCTGTTAAGCATGGTGCACTAAACTATCAAGTAGTCATCAAATTGAGCTAGCCAGACGTTCATAACGTCTGCATCTGCTCCTGCAATAGGTCTGTCACCTAGCGGTGCATTAAGGACATAATTCTTCTGTGCAGCAATGAGGATAAACCTCAGATCACGGATCCAATCCGCATCTTTGCTACTGACATCTTTCAACACAATTTTCTCTAGGAACATATCAAAATAAACATATGAAAGAAACAACGCAAGCTATTGATCTACAACATAATTTGCAAAATACTACCAGGACTAAGTTCATGATAAATTTAAGTTCATTTAATCATATTACTTAAGAACTCCCACTTAGACAGACATCTCTCTAGTCATCTAAGTGATCACGTGATCCAAATCAACTAAACCATGTCCGATCATCACGTGAGATGGAGTAGTTTCAATGGTGAACATCACTATGTTGATCATATCTACTATATGATTCACGCTCGACCTTTCGGTCTCCGTGTTCCGAGGCCATATCTGTATATGCTAGGCTCGTCAAGTTTAACCTGAGTATTCCGCGTGTGCAACTGAGCACAAAGAACTTTCGCAACGGTGCATACTTAGGGAGAACACTTCTTGATAATTAGTGAGAGATCATCTTAAAATGCTACCGTCAATCAAAGCAAGATAAGATGCATAAAGGATAAACATCACATGCAATCAATATAAGTGATATGATATGGCCATCATCATCTTGTGCTTGTGATCTCCATCTTCGAAGCACCGTCATGATCACCATCATCACCGGCGCGACGCCTTGATCTCCATCGTAGCATCGTTGTCGTTACGCCATCTATTGCTTCTCGACTATCGCTACCGCTTAGTGATAAAGTAAAGCAATTACAGTATGCGTTGCATTTCATACAATAAAGCGACAACCATATGGCTCCTGCCATTGCCGATAACCGGTTACAAAACATGATCATCTCATACAATAAAATATAGCATCACGTCTTGACCATATCACATCACAACATGCCCTGCAAAAACAAGTTAGACGTCCTCTACTTTGTTGTTGCAAATTTTACGTGGCTGCTACGGGCTTAGCAAGAACCGTTCTTACCTACGCATCAAAAACCACAACGATAGTTCGTCAAGTTGGTGCTGTTTTAACCTTCGCAAGGACCGGGCGTAGCCACACTCGATTCAGCTAAAGTGAGAGAGACAGACACCCGCCATCCACCTTTAAGCACGAGTGCTCGTAACGGTGAAACCAGTCTTGCGTAAACGTACGCGTAATGTCGGTCCGGGCCGCTTCATCTCACAATACCGTCGAACCAAAGTATGACATGCTGGTAAGCAGTATGACTTGCATCGCCCACAAGTCACTTGTGTTCAACTCGTGCATATAACATCAACGCATAAACCCTAGGCTCTGATACCACTGTTGGGGAACGTACTAATTTCAAAAAAAATTCCTACGCACACGCAAGATCATGCTGATGATATAGCAACGAGAGGGGAGAGTGTTCGTCCACGTACCCTCGTAGACCGTAAGCGGAAGCGTTAGCACAACGCGGTTGATGTAGTCGTCGTCTTCACGATCCGACCGATCCAAGTACCGAACGTTACGGCACCTCCGAGTTCAGCACACGTTCAGCTCGATGACGATCCCGGGCTCGATCCAGCAAAGCTTCGATGAGTTCCACAAGACGACGGCGTGGTGACGATGATGATGTCCTACCGGCGCAGGGCTTCGCCTAAACTCCACGACGATATGACCGAGGTGGAATATGGTGGAGGGGGGCACCGCACACGGCTAAGGAACGATCCGTAGATCAACTTGTGTCTTTGGGGTGCCCCCGCCCCCGTATATAAAGGAGCCAGGTGGGAGGAGGCGGCCGGCCGAGAGGGCGCGCCAAGGGGGGAGTCCTACTCCCACCGGGAGTAGGACTCCCTCTTTCCTAGTAGGATTAGGACAAGGGGGGAAAGAGGAGGAAGAGGGGAAGGAAAGGGGGGGGGGCGCCGCCCCCCTTCCCTTGTCCTATTCGGACTAGGAGGGGGAGGGGCGCGCGGCCCCCTCCTGGCTCCTTCCCTCTTCTCACTCTTGGCCCATGTAGGCCCATTAACCCCCCGGGGGGGTCGGTAACCTCCCGGTACTCCGGTAAAATGCCGATTTCACCCGGAACTATTCCGATGTCCAAACATAGGCTTCCAATATATCAATCTTTATGTCTCGACCATTCCGAGACTCCTCGTCATGTCCGTGATCACATCCGGACTCGAACAAACTTCGTACATCAAAACTTATAAACTCATAATAAAACTGCCATCAAGCGTTAAGCGTGCGGACCCTACGGGTTCGAGAACTATGTAGACATGACCTAAAACCATTCTCGGTCAATAACCAATAGCGGGACCTGGATGCCCATATTGGTTCCTACATATTCTACGAAGATCTTTATCAGTCAAACCGCATAACAACATACGTTGTTCCCTTTGTCATCGGTGTGTTACTTGCCCGAGATTTGATCGTCGGTATCCAATACCTAGTTCAATCTCGTTACCGGCAAGTCTCTTTACTCGCTCATGTCGTCATCTCATAACTAACTCATTAGTTATAATGCTTGCAAGGCTTAAGTGATGAGTATTACCGAGAGGGCCCAGAGATACCTCTCCGACAATCGGAGTGACAAAACCTAATCTCGAAATATGCCAACTCAACATTTACTTTTGGATACACCTGTAGTACTCCTTTATAATCACCCAGTTACGTTGTGACGTTTGGTAGTACCCAAAGTGTTCCTCCGGTAAACGGGAGTTGCATAATTCTCATAGTTACAGGAACATGTATAAGTCATGAAGAAAGCAATAGCAGAATACTAAACGATCAAGTGCTAAGCTAACGGGATGGGTCATGTCAATCACATCATTCTTCTAATGATGTGATCCCATTAATCAAATGACAACACATGTCTATGGTCAGGAAACATAACCATCTTTGATTAATGAGCTAGTCAAGTAGAGGCATACTAGTGACTATATGTTTGTCTATGTATTCACACATGTATCATGTTTCCGGTTAATACAATTCTAGCATGAATAATAAACATTTATCATGATATGAGGAAATAAATAATAACTTTATTATTGCCTCTAGGGCATATTTCCTTCACCATCCTCGTCAAGAAGAAGGACGGGACGTGGAGGCTCTGTATCGACTACAGACACCTCAACGCCATCACCTACATCGCCAAGTACCCCGTGTTGATCATCGAAGAGTTACTGGATGAGTTGCATGGCGCAGCCTAGTTCTCCAAATTGGATATGCGCTCAGGCTATCACCAGATTTGCTTAGCAGAAGGTGAGGAGTATAAGACAGCGTTCCAGACGCACTCAGGCCACTATGAGTTCTTGGTGGTGTCTTTCGGGCTAGCTGGTGGACCAGCCACGTTCAACGGAGCACTGACAACAACTCTCAAACCAGTCAACTGCAAGTGCTTCCTCCTCTTCTTCGATGACATACTCGTGTTCAGTAAGAAGTTGCGCGACCACATCAATCATCTGAGACAAAGTTCTGCAACTTTTGCGCCAAGATGAATGGCGCGTGAAGATATCCAAGTGTGAGTTCGGCCAGCACAGCCTCTCGTATCTTGGGCATGTCATCACCAACCAGGGGGTGTCCACAGCACCAACCAAGATACGAGCCGTATCCAACTGGACGACACCAACTGGCATCAAAGCAGTACGTAGCTTCTTGGGGCTCGCCGGATACTACCGGCGATTTGTCAGATACTTTGGGATCATAGCTCGCCCTCTGTTTAACCTGCTGAAGAAAGGGGTGCCGTTTGTGGGGACACCTGCTACAGAAATAGCTTTCCAACTGCTTAAGCAACATCTGATCGAAGCCCCGGTCCTGGCGCTACCCAACTTCTCCAAGCCATTTGTGATCGAGACTGACGCTTGTGACAGGGATTGGGGCTATACTGCAACAGGATGGCCACCCGATTGCATATATGAGCAAAGCCCTAAGCCCCCGATACCAGGGCCTCTCGACCTACGAGAAGGAGTACTTGGCAGTTATTGTGGCCGTAGACCAGTGGCGCCCCTACCTCCAACACGCTGAACTCACCATCCTCGCAGATCAACGCAGCTTGACACACCTGGCGGAGCAGAGGCTTTCGAAACCATGGCAGCAACGAGCTTTCACTAAACTGCTGGGGCTCCGATACATCATCAAGTACAAGAAAGGAGCCGAGAACACAGCAGCGAACGCCTTGTCCAGAGCAAAAACATCTGAGGTGCTGCACACCATCAGCGTATGGCAACCAGCGTGGCTCGAAGATATTGTCACCGGCTACAACACTAACCCTCAAGCGCAAAAACTCCTCGAGCAACTGGCTGTTCGAGAGGACCCAAAAGGAAGATTCCAACTCCAAAACGGACTGCTTCGTTTCCGTGGCCGCATCTGGCTGGGAGGAACCACAACTATGCAACCACACATCATCACGGCCTTCCACGACAGTCCAGTGGGTGGTCACTCCGGCTTCCCAGTGACATATTGCCGCATTCGCAGGCTGTTTGCTTGGCCCAAGATGAAGGCACATGTGCAGCAGTATGTGCGGTGCTGTTAGATCTGCCAACAGGACAAACCAGGCCGCACAGCTTCGTCGGGACTGTTGATGCCGTTACCAATACCCAAGGAGTCATGGGATCTAATCACCATGGACCTTGTGGATGGACTGTCGCAGTCGGGACAATACAACCGCCTGCTCGTTGTGGTCGACAAAAGAACACGGTTTGCCCACTTCCTACCCCTGTCTCACCCTTATACTGCAGCTAAGGTGGCTCTCCTATACATGCAGCAACTATACAAGCTCCATGGATTCCTAGGGGCAATTGTATCTGACCGCGACCCCGTTTTCACCAGCCATTTTTGGCAAGAGCTGTTCAAATATGCAGGCACAGAGCTGAGAATGAGCATGACGAACCACCCACAAACTGACGGCCAGACAGAGAGGGTAAACCAGTGCATCGAAACTTACCTACGCTGCTTTGTTCAGGCATGCCCGAAACGCTGGAGCTTTTGGGTACCCCTGGCACAGTTCTGGTACAATTCGTCGCATCACTCGGCTATCGGAATGACTCCTTCCAAGGCCATGTTCGGGAGGGAACCAAGACACTGGGGGATCACTGCTTCTACAACATCTTCGGTGCCTGCGCTGCAAACCTGGCTTGAGGAACGGGCAGTTATGCAAGATCTCATTCAACAGCAACTCCATCGCGCGCAGCAGATCATGCAAGACCAGGCGAACAAGAAGCGCTCCTTTCGGCAGTTCCAGGTCAACGATCAAGTCTTCCTCAAGCTGCAGCCTTACATCCAGTCCTCAGTGGCTCCTCATGCTAATCACAAGCTCAGCTACAAGTACTACGGTCCGTTCAAGATCATCGCCAAGATCAACGATGTCGCCTACAAGCTGCAACTTCCTCCCCAAGCAACGGTGCACCCTGTCTTCCATGTGTCGCAATTTCGACAGGCGCTGCTTCCTGGCACAACGGCATCTCCAACCCTGCCAGCAAACACAGGCGACACGGCGGTCCCGATCAAGATTCTCCAGTCAAGATGGCGCAAGAGAACGGGACCATGATCGAGCAAATTCAAGTTCAGTGGTCAGCGGGCGCAGCGATCGACACCACCTGGGAGGACAGACTGGCACTCAAAGACCGGTTCCCTCGTGCGGAGGCTTGGGGACAAGCCTCGTCTCAAGGAGGAGGGGATGTTGGCGCCCCTGACGGCTCGTCCCCACCTGCTAACGAGACCCGGGCACGGCCCAGCCGCGCCCGACGCGGTAACCCGCGCTACTTCAGCCCAGAATGGCACAACCAGCCCGGCCCAGTGGCTCCAACTACTTAAGGCACCGCTCCCAGCTTTCCTCCTCATCCAGTGGATCACTGAAACCGGCGGCGGCGGCTCGAACCCTAATTTCCCTTTGCTCGATCCATTCTTGTAATCAGCCTGTACTAGACTAAATTGCCACCGTGCACTGGTGGAAAAAAGGCCTTTGGTCGCGGTTCGCAACTGCCATTAGTCGCGGCTGCGCAACCGCGACCAGCAAAGCGCGACTAAAGCCCCCCCACCTTTAGTCGCGGCTGCTTAAGAACCGCGACTAAAGGCCCGTCCACGTGGGCGCCAGGCGGCCGTCGGGGCGGAGGACCTTTAGTCGCGGTTCTTACGCCACCATGACTAAAGGCCGCCGCAGGTTTAGGGTTTTAGCCCCCCTAAACCTGTTTTCTGTTTAATTTGTATTGTTTTAATTCTGTTTTCTGTTTAATTTGTATTGTTTTAATTCTTTTGTGCTTTATTTTAATTTTGAAGGAGTTTCATATATTCTACGGTACTACATACATGCATATGAATGTACAATTTCAAATAAATTTGAAATTAGAACCAAAAAAATTCAAGAGGAATATACAATATATATTCAATATCATCGGATGACCATATACAATTTTGAACAAGTTTCCATACATGATTTAATCCATATAAAGTTCTACGTCCTCGTAATAGTGTTCTCCTTTAGGATGGAGGACTTCCCTGCTGAACCATCCAGCTAGTTCCTCTTGAAGTGGTCGGAAGCGAGCTTCTGGACTAAGCATCCACCGGAGGTTATTCCTCTGAGCATTGGTATCACTCGGATCAACCCGCCAGAGGTGTATCTCGGATCATCTCACTGCACAAAGTATGCACATAGATTGGTCAACGGTGGCTGAATATCCCCAGTCTTAGTCTTTACCCTTTTGAATTCTAGCTCTTTTTTGTATTCACCGACCTTTGTATCTACGAACCGTCTCCAAACCCTACGAGGCAAAGAAAATTAAATGAACAAGAGAGTTATTAGTTACTTGATATTAGGAAATGAACGAAATAGGCCGATCGATATAGAGCGCAAATGAATGAAAATAATTACTTCGCAGCATTTTTCGATATCGCCCAAAGCTTTGGATCCTTATCCGAGAGAGTCGTGGACGAGACATTCGAGGTGTTAACTTTAATTACTAGCAGAATCCGTGGAACCTGCGGACACGATACATGCACAAGACGTCATGCATAACTCATCGATTAGCCGCCACATACCATGCATGGAGTAAACAAAGAGAATGTGCTCAAGATGTAAACACTCACCCAAAATGGTAAGGAAATAGAATATCACTTTTGAGTTCCTGCTTTGTAAGAAACTGCCACAGGTCTGCCTCCACGTCGTCGGGGTAATGCTTCAACACAATATCATTAACGATGTGTGGGTCAATGAACCCAACATCATGGATGTTCCTTACTCTGCATTCCTTTTTCTTCATTCTGCATGTATAATAGAGGACACAACAATATAGTTAGGACATATATATAGTAAGTGCAGGCAATATGAACGAGATGGGGTAGAAATTAATAAATCACTTACAGAACGTAGCAACTGATGATAGATTTGTCGAGCTCGCGCAGATTGAAAAGCTGGAACAATTCACTCAGTTCAACTTGTACATAGTAATGTTTGAAGTGATGCTCATGTCTAACTTCCGCATAAATATAATCTTTGGCGTTTTATTTTTATGTAACCCTTGTACCAATTCAGCAGACGTTTCATTTGGTCGTAGATCCTTTTCTGCGCGAGCTCGACGAGAGGCCCATTCTTGACATATGTAATTACTACCTCCTTCTCGGCAACTCATCAAGGCCTAATAGTTCACGAAGAGTAATACCTAAGTTGGCCGCTTGTTCTCGCACTCACGTTACTACTCAATCCTGTGTCTGCCGCAGCTTGTATGATCTCGGGGGCATCCGGACAGAAGGCTTCCACTATAAGCGGGGCAATCGATTGTTTACTTTGTTCCCCGAGCTGGGCAACTTGTTTCCCGCTTTTTATACTTTCGGCCTTCTCCCGCTCTTGGTTCTCCTTGAACATGAGTGCCTGCCTTTTAAGTTCACGTGCATAGTCGGTAGGGAGATTCTTCGCGGCTTGGGACGGTGTGCTCAAAAATGACTTAGCCCACTTCTTTTGCTGATCAGAAAATACTGGCTTGGGCTCGGGCTCTCTTTTCTTCTTGCAGTCCGCCTTCCATTTCTCCAAATCAGCAGTCGCGCCCGCGTCGACTTCCTCGGCACTACGTTCCCAAGGCCTTGTGGGGAGAGGCTTGATGATGGCTCCGTACCTTTGTGGTCTTAGGTACATAAGGGTCCGGGTTAATACTCCAGGACTTCTTCTGCTTCTTTGCCATAGGTGGATTGGGGGGCGGCGTCTGATCACCCGCCGGACGAGGACTGGGGGGCGGCGGATGATCACCCGCCGGACGTTGTGGGCTGGGGGGCGGCGTCGGCTGATGTGACGGAGGTGTAGGTGAACCGCCACCACCACCACCACCACCACCGCCACCGCCACCACCACCACCGTAGGGGGGTGGACTTGTTGTCCTTGGCGCCTCGCCTGGAAACTTGATAAACTTCTTTTGCCATAGAATGTAATGGCGCTTGACATCTTCAAGTCTTTTCTCCCTTCGGTGTAGCAATTTCAATCTCCGTGTCCTCAAACCCTTGGACTATGTCCTCCACCGTGACACGAGCATAGCCATCTTTAATGGGGTTGTTGTGGTGGAGTGCTCCAGGTAAACATGGTAAAGCACTGCCGATGGCTACCTTCATGGAAATGTTCCCGATAGGATAATACAGATGACATTCTTTCATCTCCTTTATATCGTCCACGGGGTAGCGAGGAGGCTCCGTGCAGTAATTTCGACCACCAGAGGCTCCGGTGCAGTAATTTCGATCGTCGGTGCATCTGCACCAGCCGGTGGGGCCTCCGTGGAAGCCACGCTGCTTCTACGCTGCTGGCTTCCGAGATCCGCTGGATGATCTTCATGCTGCACCCGAGCTGAATCTCTTTCGGCTACTAGTACACTCATGGTTTTCTTCATCACTTCCATTTCCGATGCCAACCGCGCCACAACATCGCTTCCCGATCCATCTTTCTCTTACGGCTTCAGAATCAGACGGGTCATCGCTCGGGGAACCCTATTTTCCACGGAATGTGCCCCATGCCTCGTACACGCCCTCCGTGTTCAGGATTCCCGAGGGCTTTTGTCGGTAGCGTCGTTCTCTCTGTTGAACTTGATCTTCCCTCTTGAGCAGCCTTCATTGCGTCAATAAGGGCTTGGGTGGGTTTAATTAATTTGCCTCGTAAACACACTCCCCTGTCTCCGGGTTGAGCGTTCCCCATGCCCGTACCACCAGCTTTTGGCCCTTGGGTCCCATCCTCCGCACTGGACGGATTCTCGCGCCCTCACTCGTTCTCCATCTTCTCGAACCTAGGCACCCAAATGCGATACCCTCCTGGCCCCATAACATGATTGTACTCCTTCTTAGCCGCATTTTCCTTATTTTGTTTCGATATTTGAAGGAACTGCTCCGATTTCTTTTGCTTCACAAATTCTGGCCAATCATCTTTCGCTTCTCATATTGTCCTACGAAATCCGAGTCTTGTTCGCTTGACAAAGTCACGGGCTAGATTTTGCTTGAATTTCCTAATGCGCGGCCATCTTATGAAGAGCGAACTGTTTGACTAGCCTCCTCCTCTCCTTGTTTTCCTCAATCTTGTTACCCTCCTCATCGAATTTGTTGTATTCGGAGGTAGAACGAAATGTTCCATAAGCTTCGCAAGCAATCTTTTTTGTTCTCTTATCGACAAAAGTGACACCATCAATTCGTGCCTTCTTTGGCTCATTCCACTCTCGACGGTGATCGAGACGTTGTCTCTAACAATGGCTCCGCATTGGCTGATAAACTTGGTGGCGTTCTTGCGGGGCTCCAGCTGCTGCCGGTTGCAAAGTCGACAACCCGGATGGTGCATGTTTCTCCTGGTTTCATCGTCTGGTTGCGCCACGCTTTGACGATTTACGCACTCGATTGTTTTGACGATCCGCCGAGGGCTAAAATAAGAAAGAGAGTCGCGCGTTAGTACACACATATTTATTCAAATCAGTTAGTTTGTATCACCGAGGCTCAATGTATATATATACCTCGCGCGGAGGTGGTTGCTACTTCCATTTGAAGATCGCTGCTTATCGACGCTTTCTTGACATCATCTTGTCGACGGCGCCTTCATCTTCACCGTCAAGGTTCAGATAAGAAGAGATATCATCTTCTTCTTCTCCGGTCGGCACATATTGAATATCGCCGTTTATGATGCCGAACATATGTGCTTCACCGTCCGGATCATAGTTGTCCATAATCGGTCACTCTATCGTCCGACATTATGTCATCCTGAAAACATGTAGTAAAAACAAATTAATTAAGTGAAGAAGGGGGGCGGTGGCGGTGGCGGTGGCGAAAGGGCGGTGGCAAAAGGAGGGGGCGAGGAAGGGGTGGGAGAGGGTGTCGCGGTAGAGCGCAAGACGGGGCGGGGTTTAGGGTTTAGGGTTTTAAGTTGGCCGGTTTTCTTTGGCCGGTTTTCTGTTGTTTTTTGTTTTTGGGGTTTAGGGTTTTAAGTTGTTTACCGTTTTTGTTAAACTAAAACTAGTTAAAATTAAAAAGAACAAAAAAAAAAAAAAAAAAAAATTCCTTTTTCCTTTTTCCTTTTTCTTCTTCTTCCTTTTCCTTTTCTTTTCTTTCTTCTTCTTCCTTTTCCTTTCTTCTTCTTTCTTCTTCTTTCTTCTTCTTCCTTTTTCCTTTTGTTTTTCTTTGGCGGTTTTCTGTGGTTTTTGTTTTTGGGGTTTAGGGTTTTAAGTTATTTACCGCTTTTGTTAAACTAAAACTAGTTAAAATTAAAAGAACAAAAAAAAAAAAAAAAAAAATTCCTTTTCCTTTTCCTTTTCTTCTTCTTCCTTTTCCTTTTCTTTTCTTTCTTCTTCTTCCTTTTCCTTTCTTCTTCTTTCTTCTTCTTTCTTCTTCTTCCTTTTTCCTTTTTGTTTTTCTTTGGCCGGTTTTCTGTGGTTTTTTGTTTTTGGGGTTTAGGGTTTTAAGTTATTTACCGTTTTTGTTAAACTAAAACTAGTTAAAACAAAAAAAAAGAAAAAAAATTCCTTTTTCCTTTTTCCTTTTTCTTCTTCTTCCTTTTTCTTTTTTCTTTTTCTTTCTTCTTCTTCCTTTTTCCTTTCTTCTTCTTTCTTCTTCTTTCTTCTTCTTCCTTTTTCCTTTTTCTTTCTTCTTCTTTCTTTCTTCTTCTTCTTCTTCTTCTTCTTCTTCTTTCTTCTTCTTCTTTCTTCTTCTCCTGGATGCAAGGGCGCAGGGGCACGGACGGCAGTGGGGGGCAGGGCAAGGCGGGCGCGGCAGGCGGCGGGCGGCGGCAAGGCGGCAAGGGCGGCGGCGGCGGCGGCGGGCGGGCGGGCGGCAGGCGCGCAGGGCACGGGCGGCGGCGGCGGGCAGGGGCGGCGGCGCCATCGGGACGGGCGGCGGGCGCAGGGCTTCAAGGCGTCGGGCGCGAGCGCAAGGCGTCGCCGGGCGCCGACGGGCTGGGCCAGCCAAGGCCGAGGGCGAGGGCGACGAACAGTGGGAATCGTCGAGGGCGAGTATTTATAGGTCTCAACTTTAGTCGCGGTCGGGAGGAGGGCCGCGACTAAAGGTACCCTTAGTCGCGCCTCCTCCCCGACGCGACTAAAGGGTTTTTCGTTCAGCAGAAGGACCTTTAGTCGCGGCCGGGAGGAGGCGCGACTAAAGCAAACCTTTAGTCGCGCCCCTCCCGGCCGCGACTAAAGGTCTCAGGCTGGATCTGGCGCGGTGCGGTGGGATGTTTAGTCCCACTCGCTAGCCGAGAGGCCTCGACAGTGGTTTATAAGCTGCTGCGCCACCACTTCGAGCTCCTCTCAAATGCAAAGCTTACGGGCCTATTCTCACATTATTAGCTCAGGCCTATTGGGCCTTCATGGGGCTGAATCCTGGCCCATTAGTGGGTTTCTAGTCGATTCAGCCGTGGTGGCCCAAAGAGGGTGGCTTATTTTTATTTTTTGCCTGTTTTTGTTTTCATTTTTGCTTTATTTATTTTGTTTTGTTTCTACTTACAACAAAAAACTTATTTATTTTATTTTATTTTATTTCTAATTACTTATTTATTTTACTTTATGATAATTATTTTTGCTATTAAAGTTTCTAATTACTTATTTATTTATGTTATTAAAATCTTAAAAATACAATTATATATCAAAAAATCAGAAAATAAAACTAATTCATTTTAAATTCTTGTTTTTCTTCTGTTTTTTTCTTCCTTTTTCTTCTTTTTTTTTCTTCTTTGTTTCTTCCTTTTCTTGTTTTCTTCTTTTTTTTTCTTCCTTTCTTCCTTTTCCTTTTTTTCTTCTGCTTTTTCTTCTGCTTGTTTTTTTCTTATGTTTTTCTTCTATTTGTTTTTTTCTTCTGTTTTTCTTTTTTCTTCTGCTTGTTTTTTTCTTCTGTTTTTCCTTTTTCTTCTGTTTTTTTCTTCTGTTTTTTCCTTTTCCTTCTTTCTTCTTCTTCCTTTTTCCTTTTAAAATCAGAAAAATAAAACTAATTCATTTTAAAATCTTAAAAATACAATTATATATCAAAAAATCAGAAAAATAAAACTAATCCTTGAAGGTTTGACAAAAGGTTTGATACATCATTCAGTTCATCGACCAAATACAAAGTTTGGTACAATAAATTATTACACATCAATTCTTCCCTTGTGTCCCTCGCTTGCTTACGATTGTCCGTATCCATGGAGCATCCTCATCATTTAACTTAATGCTTGGGTCGGTGTTCACTTTGAAGGGCGGAATTTCAGCAAACATATTATAATCTTCCGACATGTCTGTCTTGTCCTCCACTCCCACGATGTTTCTTTTCCCGAAAGAACAATGTGGCGCTTTGAATCATCGCATGATGTACCGATCGTTTTCTTATCTTTCCGCTTCCTCGGTTTGCTACTCATGTCCTTCACATAGAAAACCTGAGCGACATCTTTCGCTAGGACGAATGGTTCGTCAAGGTAACCAAGATTGTTGAAATCCACCATTGTCATTCCGTATTGCTGGTCCACCTTTACCCCACCTCCTGTTAGCTTGAACCATTTGCACCGAACAAAGGGACCTTAAAGGAGGGTCCATAGTCAAGTTCCCATATCTCCTCTATGTAACCATAATATGTGACCTTTTGCCCATTCTCGGTTGCTGCATCAAAGCGGACACCACTGTTTTGGTTGGTGCTCTTTTTATCTTGGGCGATCGTGTAAAATGTATTCCCATTTATCTCGCACCCTTGGAAAGTCGTTATAGTCGAAGATGGTGTCTTGGCCAACATGTACAGCTGATCTACAACATCATTGTCATTCATTAAATGTTTTCTCAACCAACTGCCGAAAGTCTCCATGTGGGCCTTCCTAATCCAGATTCAGCTTCCCGGGTTGTCCGAAAGCGTAAAATATTCTTGTGTTTCTCAAAGTACGGAGCCACCAAGTTGGAATTGGTCAAGACAAAGGTGGTGTGCTTCATCGAGAATGGCCGTCCATACATATCGTTGATTTCCTTCCGATCGTGTTTTTCCACTTAGTCTCCCTCGTGCGCGATCGAGGAAGACCAATCGGCTTAAGGTCGGGAACAAAGTCAACACAAAACTCAATTACCTCCTCATTTCCATAGCCCTTGGCGATGCTTCCTTCTCGCCTAGCACGGTTACTGAACATATTTCTTTAATACTCCCATGAACCTCTCAAGGGGAACATATTGTGTAGAAATACAGGACCGAGAACGGAAATCTCTTCGACTAGGTGAACCAGGAGGTGCGTCATAATATTGAAGAAGGATGGCGGGAACACCAACTCGAAACCGACAAGACATTGGATCACATCGCTCAGAACCGTGGTAGAACTTCGGATTGATTACCTTCGAGAGATTGCATTGAGGAATGCACATAGCTTCACAATGGCTAATCGAACATTTTCCGCAGAGCCCCTCAAAGCAATCGGAAGCAATTGCGTCATAATCACGTGGCGTCGTGAGACTTCAGGTTTTGGAACTTTTTCTCCGCCATGTTTATTATTCCCTTTATATTGGACGAGAATCCAGACGGGACCTTCATACTGCTCGGGCATTCAAAAAGATGACCTTCTCTTCTTTGGTCGAGCGTAGCTGGCACGACCTTGAAACCATTCCGGATGCCGGTCATCGTGGTCTTTCAAACGTTGCTGGTCCCGCCGTGCTTCCTTTGTATCATTTGTCTTCCCATACACGCCCAAGAAGCTTAGGAGGTTCACGCAAATATTCTTCGTAACGTGCATCACGTCGATTGCAGAGCGGACTTCTAGGATTTTCCAATATTCTAGCTCCCGAATATAGATTTCTTCTTCCACATGGCTGCGTGCCGTCGGCTCCTTCGAACTGATTGTCCGCCAGACCCTTTCCAAAGATGACTTTCAAATCCTTGACCATATCAAATACCTCAGCACCAAGCGTTCCGCAGCTTCGCCGGTGATCTGCCTTGCCGTTGTAATGCTTGCCTTTCTTTCATCGATGAATTTTCGGAAGAAATCGACGATGCCCAAGGTACACGTTCTTCTTACAATTTGGCAAATGTACACTTTCGGTCTCATGTAAGCAGTGCGTGCATGCATTGTATCCCTTATTTGACAGTCCCGAAGGTTACTAAGAGCAGGCCAATCGTTGATGGTTACGAAAAGCAACGCCGAGGTCAAATTCCTCTTGTTTGTGCTCATCCCACACACGGACACCACCCACAGCTGTAAAAGTTCATCAACTAATGGCCTTAGGTACACATCGATGTCGTTGCGGGTTGCCGGACCTTGGATGAGCACCGCATCATAATGAACTTCCGCTTCATGCACAACCAAGGAGGAAGGTTGTAGATGCATAGAGTCACGGGCAGTGCTATGGCTGGAGCTCGCTTTCGCCAAAAGGATTCATGCCATCCGTGCTTAGAGCAAATCTTATGTTCCTTGCGTCACCGCAAAATCTGTGAACCATCCGTCGATCTTTCTCCATTGCGCTCCATCTGCGGTGTGTCTCAACTCCCGTCCGACTTACGTTTCTCTTTGTGCCATCGCAACAACTTGGCATGCTTTTTGTTCATGAACAGACGTTTCAACCGTGGTATTATAGGAGCATACCACATCACCTTGGCGGAACCCTCTTCCGGGTTTCGCCCTCAACATCGCACCGTGGTCATCGCCTCGATCTTATAACGCAATGCAATGGCATACCGGCATTCATTCAAATTCTCGATTCACATGGTAGAGGATGCGATCGTTGATGCATGCATGTATCTTCGTAACCTCTAAACCTAGAGGGCGACAACCTTCTTTGCTTCAGACGCGTCAAGGCGGGCAACTCGTTATCCTTTGGAAACATATTCTTCAACATTTTCAGCAAGTTTTCAAATGCCGAGTCAGCTACACCTGCCTCGCCTTCCATTTCAGCAAATCCAGTGCAGCCCAGCTTTTTCAGACCATCATCGCATCCGGGTACAGCGCCTTTCGTGATCCTCTAACATGCGATCCAAATTCTCCTCTCCTTTTCAGTTTCGCAGCGTCTCCGTGCATCAGCAATGGTCCGACCAAGATCATCAACGGATCATCACGTGCCTCTTCTTCACCTTCCCTTCACCTTCAAAGATCCTCCATGAAAGTATCACCGAAATGAGCAAGATAGCTTTCATCGATGAAATCATCCCTTCTTCATCTTCTTCCATTATAACCCTCTTTCTCCATGCTTGGTCCAACAATTATAGCTTGGCATGAAACCCTTCAAGCGGATGCATGTGAACAACTCTTGAGGAAGAGTAACCCTTCTCATTCTTACAGATAACACATGGACAGATAACAAAACCCCCGCTTGTTCGCATTAGCCACTACGAGGAAATCTTTCAAACCCGTAGTGAACTCGCGGAGAGTCGGTTACCGACATCCATTGCCGATTCATCTGCATTATTATAATATAAAATATATAATTAACCATCATGCATTTGTTATGAACTACACACACATGCATATTGACACATCAAAGGTTCATCAAGTTGCTAACCGCGATCAAGAGTGTGGCTCCAACACTTCATGTCATGTTTGTTTCATGCTCTTGGGGCATTTCATCAAACACCTTATGTGCATAAGAGGAACCAAAAGCAAACCTACACCCACTTGTGAAGAGAATGGCTCCAAATGGCTAAGTGTTGGCTGCTGGATGGGTATATATAGGGAGGGCTTTAGTCGCGGTTGGCCAGGACAACCGCGACTAAAAAGCCCCAAGCCTTTAGTCGCGGTTGTCTGGCCAATCATGACTAAAGCCCCTCACGGGCCAGCTGGCCACCGAGCGCTGGGCCTAGGCCTTTGGTCGCGTTCACCTCGAATCATGACTAAAGGTCCCATTGGTCGCGGTTCCTACAGCTTCGCGACTTATGGGCTGGACGGAAAGCCTGTTTTTCCACTAGTGGTGAGAATACTAGATCGATTCCACTCCTACCTTGTCCCTAACATACAGCAGCAAGCAGAAATCTTACCCAGCCACTAATTAAGGTCATGAACGTCTCAAGTTCAAAAATGAAATAAAAAACCTAATGAAAGTCTCTCGCCTTAGCTGCATCTCCTTCGCTACCCTAAATACAGAGGTGAGTCCTCAGCAGCGGCGCGCCACACCAGCACGGCGTCGCGACCAACAGCAAGCAGCGAAAGGGCCTTGTTTTGGGTTCAGTAGCTGCTCATCTCGGCAAAAATATGTCCGTCGCATTTAAAAAATGTTCATGCATTTCAAACATATGTTCGTGACATTTTTATAAAAAGATTATACAGTGTAAAAATTTGTTCAAGTAATTCTGGAAATATGTTTGTACCACTAGGCAATTTCATGGCATAAAATGGTTTGTAGCACTTCAAAAAAATGTTCCACACATTTTTACTTGAAGATGGGGAAGGGGGCCAAGGACGGGGGAAGGGGGTATTTTTCTGCTAAGACTGATATTTAGGCTGGATAAACCAAATGAATGGTGTATGTATTGGACAGCATAAATTAATTAACTTGTGTTGTCGCCAAACATTTGCTCGGCTCCTTTCGATTCCAATCACCTCAGTTTCATGGCTCTGAGGTCTCTCGTCAAGGGATCCATGACATGTACATGTTGATCAGCAAGGTAGAAAGCATCGTTCATGCACCCATGACCTCGGTGTCTTGGCCTATTATGATCGAATTTGAATTGCTGCAGTTTAATGGAGGCATAGAAGGGGGGTGGTGTATTTGTAGGCATTATAGCAGATCCAACAAGGACTCTTGTCAGTGGTCGGATTACCATACGTTAATTAAAGGGAAGGAAGAGGTGTGCCTGAAAATCTGTAATACGTAAGTTCAGATCTTGAAACCGTGTTGAAACTTGACAATATATACTACTCTATGGACATTTTTTTTATTTAATTAGGTTCATTTCGGAAAAAGAGATCTGGATCTGCAAGTGACCCACAGCCCCTCCCGTCACTCTCATTAAGCGGCGCAGCTCCATCTACTGAAAGCATGGTGGCCTCCCCTTTAGTACTTACCACCAACCAAAGGGACTGTAAGGCCAAGTATGACATCTGTTGGAAATAACCATGATGTGTGGCCTAGTCCGGCTTGGACTTGGGACAGTCACCTAATAGTAGTAGGATTAGATGTCCTAACCGTGTAGGTTAGCTTATCTTAGTCCTAACTATTATATATAGCTAGCTATACCCCTTGTAACTTGTAACCAGATCAATACAAAGTAAACAACGGGAGCGACACGCTCCCGTGGCCATCAACTCTCGTCGCCTCGTGTGTTGTTCTCGCGTATACGTACGTCTGCGTATCCGGCGAATCGATCAAGCAGCTTGCTAGTTAGCTTTGCTACGTTGCTAGCTAGGTGGGTTTTACCTCTGGTGAATAATCCATCAAGTCAGCTCTTGCACTTGTGTCTCAGGTGATATTACGTACGTGTAGTCGTACGGCCGGAAAGAACTCGGCTGATTCGACGACTACGGGTGAGCTCTCGACGGAAAGTACTCGTCTACGAGCGACGTACGTTGGGCATGTGCCAACAATTGGTATCAGAGCTTGGTTTGTCGGTCGTGATCTTCGGAAAGCACTCGAAGGATCATGTCGAACACAGGCAAGGAGATCGTGACGGCAGCAGAATAAGCAAATAACTAATAGGTAATTAATAATCCATCATCGAATACATATATAGTAGTTTGTAGCAAAGATCATCATATAATATCACTAATACATCTCGAATAATAGCTCCTCTAGGTTCAGTGGTCATGTGGACACCCAAAGAGAAGGAACCATCACCGATCATAGCTCCGTGAGATCCCCAAAGAATCGTGTATTGGAGAATCGCCGCTCGCCAACGCAACCAAGTAGCGCTGGACGGCGCTGCTTCTCCTCCGTGACACAGTGTTGTACCACCTGCTGGGGACTCAAGCCTCTCCACCGATGCAGGCCCATGTGACCGCCACCAAAGAAGTCTCGATTTAGGCTGGCTCTCACTAAGCGGGCTCACTGAAGGTAGCACAACCCAAGACCAGCCAGCGGAGCCAGCCCCGACATGGCCCCTCGGCTCAACCAGAGTCCTTCGCCGAGTCGCATTTACGAGGATGCGGATAGGCATCGTCGCCGAGAACAAAATGCTTAATTATGAAAAAAATTAATAAACACTTAGCAAAATTTGGCATGACCTTTGCTAAAGACAGACTAATCGATCGCTGAAATTTGCCGAACGTAAACGAATCGACATTTCGCAAAACATAGGCCACTGAAAAATATGACATGTCCAAAATGTGACATGTTCAAAATATGATATGTCCACTACAAATTTGCATATAACAGGAAAAATTGCTTTAACTAAAAAAATAACAACAATTGCTTTAACTAAAAAAATACCTAGAATTCTGTTAACTACACCTAAAACAACTAAAACACCTAAAATTCTATTAAGCACACCTAAAACAACTAAACCACCTAAAATTCTGTTAACTACACCAAAAACAAATAGAACACCTAAAACTCTTTTAAATACACTTAAAACAAATTCAACATTATTCTAAGAACACCTACATTATTCTAAGAACCTACATTTTTAACTAAAACACCTACAAATTTAACTAAAACACCTAAAAATTCAACTAAAACACCTACATTATTCTAAGAACCTACATTTTTTCAACTAGGATTCAAAATAACTAACTACTCTAATAACTATAACTAGGGAGGAGGGAGGAGGAGGAAGGAGGGAGGTGTACCTCTCGGTGGAAGAGGGGTCCTGGGGCGACGGTGGGGGGATGGCTGTGCGGGCGCACGGGCAGGGGAGGAGGGCTGCAGGGGCGGCCAGTGGGGAGGAGGGCCGATGGGAGGGCGGCCGGAGTAGACGTGACATGGCGGGCGGATCGGGGACGATTGAGGATTCGATCTGTAAGCGTGTGAGGGAGTGAGGGGAGAGGGGGTGCGTGGGTCAAGGAGGAAGCAGAGGTGGGCTTAGCGTAGCTGGAGGAGGAGGCCCAGCGCTATAGCTAAAGCTGCAACGGGGCGAGCGGCCATTAGCGAGCGCCGCCGAAATCCAGCACTATCTAACGGCGCTTGTAGCGCTTAGAAGGGCTGGCGCATCGCTAAATAGGAGTAGCGAGGGGTATCTAACCAACACTACTGCTAAATGTCTAACTATCACTACTAGGGAAAACCTTATACACAGAAATTTAGCAACAGCTGGTCAAAAATCGCTTAGTGTTATAGCAGAAGTACCAAATAAAAACCATACATAGACATTAACTTAGCAGAGCGCTTGTGGAGAAAGCGCTACTACTAATATTCCCATTGGCGAATGTTAGAAGATGATAGCAGTAGCGAAGCCAAGAAACGCTACATGCTAGAGTGACGCTTAGCAGCGCTTCCTGAGAAGAGCGCTACTACTAAGGGAAATAAAATAAGATGAAAAACAAATAGAAATTTAAATGAAAATGAAAGAAAGAAAAAGGAGAAAGGGTAAAATGTAAAGCAAAATAAACGTAAAAGAAAAATCGGAGGAAGGCATAAAGCAGCGCTGTTTGTAAGAGGCGCTTATAGCTAACGAGCTGCAGCGCTGTCCTAGACCTCTCAGAGAAACAGAATAGGAAAAAAAAGGAAGAGATTTACATAGCTATAGCAGGAGCGCTTTTGAAGAAAGCTATAGTTATCTTAGCTATAGCGCTGCTTATGTAAACGCTACCGCTTAAGTTTGACTTAGCAAAAACCGCTTCCGCCACCACTTCAAATCCTCAAACCCACCTCGCCGCCATTGCCTCCCCATTCACGCATTTCACATGCGGACGACGACGCTATCAGAAGGCGTCACGCATTTACACCGAGCCGCCTCAACGCCACGAGCTGCGCGCTCGCTAACGCCACCGAGCCGCCGACGCCACCTCTCGCCGCCACCGAGACGCCTCGCCTCGCCATCACGAGACGCCGCGATTGCCACCACCGCCTCCGCCGCCACCACCGAGCCATCATTTGTAAGCCCCCACCCCTCTCTCTCTCATGCATAGGTTACCCAGTTTAATTAGGTTAATTATCTAGGTTAGCAAAAAATTAGTTAGGGCATTGACAGAGAAGTAGTTAGGTTAACTAGTTTAATTAGGTTTAGTTATCTAGGTTAGTGCAAAAACTTAGTTAGGGCTTTGACAGAGAACTAGTCAGGTTAACTAGTTTAATTAGGTTAATTATCCATGTTAATTAGTGCAAAAATTTATTTTAGGCAGAGAACTAGCTGCTTTAACTAGTTTAATTAGGGTTAATTATCTAGGTAAACTAGATTAACTAACTAGGTTAAATAGGTAGGTTAATTAGGTTCGCTGGATTAACAAGCTAGGTTAAGTAGATTGGCAAAGGTTTTGATTTTTGAAAAGACCACTATTTTTCAAGGAAAAGAATTTAGGCAAATTTTATTTTCCATTGAAGTGGTCATGTTATATCTTTTCATTGAAGTTGTTCGATTGTGCCCAAGTGGCTTTGTTGTTTCGAGGAATGATGTTGAGTGGTTTATGTTTTGCTGGAATGTTGATTCATTTCTATTCCGGCAATTTTTCGGTTCTCGATTTGTCCACTTTTTAGTAAAGGTCATGCCGAAATTTCCCGTGAATTTCGCATGACTTGTGCTACAAACTAGGACATATTATGCCCGGATTTGCCGCACCAGAAGGAGTCAACATCCTGCAAAACAATAGTCCTTTATGTCATTATTCATTTTATTAGGTCTAGAATTAATTGACTAGATTTAATCATAGGAAACATGGCTAGTGAGGAGTCTCGACTAGGGTGTCCGGATAGCCGACTATCAATATCCGCCGGACTCCTGCATCACTGATAGAAGATTGAAGACTGCCGTGTCCGAAGGTACTTTACTTGGCGTGGAAGGCAAGCTTGGCAATACGGATATATAGATCTCCTACCATTGTAACCGACTGTAACCCTAGCCTCCTGTCTATATAAACCGGAGGGCTTTAGTCCAGAGGACACAACATTACATCTCAACAATCATACCATAGGCTAGCTTCTAGGGTTTAGCCTTGATCTCGTGGTAGAT
Source organism: Aegilops speltoides (assembly GCA_021437245.1). Classification (NCBI taxonomy): domain Eukaryota; kingdom Viridiplantae; phylum Streptophyta; class Magnoliopsida; order Poales; family Poaceae; genus Aegilops; species Aegilops speltoides. The sequence goes on along the minus strand of JAHHZJ010002924.1, from coordinate 29,325 downwards.
CTACTCTTGTACTACCCATATCATCAATATTAATCAAGCAGACGTAGGGTATTACCTCCATCGAGAGGGCTCAACTGGTAAAACATTGTGTCCTCGCTCCCGTTACCATCCGCCAGACGCAGCTCGGACCCCACCGAGATCCGCCGGTTTTGACACCGACGTTGGTGCTTTATTGAGAGTTCCTCCTGTCGCCACCGATAGGCCCAATGGCATCTTCAACCTTCACGGCCGAGGTGAGACTTTTCCCGACAGATTCAGATTCGTGGCTTTCATCGGGCCAATTCTTCGCCATCTAGAGCAGATCGAAGCTACGCCCTGGCCGCCAGTCGATTCGAAGTTTAAACTTCACGGCCGATGATCGCGGAGACTTGATCTTCGACGGACTCATTACAGCCAAGCGCCGCCAAGACCGCAACGATGGGCATGATCTCGCTCGCCACGGACGTGCTTTTGATGGTCGACTTGAATCCCGCTTACTCGCTTGCCCGAGCCGATTGCCCATGACGAGGGTCGGTGGATAGACGCTCGGGCTTCAACATCTACGCAATGGAGCCAATACCGATTTTGTCCCCAGAACTCGTGATCCCGAGGCACCGACCTCGCGGACTCCGAGCCTCCCGCTACCGCCAATTATGCAGAGACGCCGTTATGGAATTCGCCATGACATTTTTCAACACTCGCTTTTGGCGATATCCTGAATTCTAAAGCATCTCTCGCTATCGAGAATCCTGCCGGACTATGGTGGACGGTTGGAGTTCGACGACGAAGAAATTCGAGCCCACCCACCACCCACTTTGTAGCCACCGCCGAGGATCTAACCGACATGCTAGACTACGACCGAGGACATCGACGCTATGGACGATGATGCCGAGACGATCAGACCCGCTACCACGGACGCTGAAGGCCACCACATACGACGCCTACATGGTGGATACCCCAAAGAAGGGATGGCGAGAAAGGCGGAGGAAGATTCTTAGAAGCAACCCAAACGCCGACGGCGCCGCCTAAATCCCGCCACAACAAGAATGGTGATTCCGCACAGAAATAATGATACCCCGAGAGTGTCAAGACAAACCCTCCAAAGAAGACTCAGCGAAGGAGGATGTAGAAGCAAGCCCTCACGAAAAGGGAAGCGAAAAGGTTGAGGATCACAACTATGGACCTCCCTCCCAAGACCAAACAAGCCCAATGACGACGAACTCCGAGGCCGAACAAGATCTTTGTAAACGCAGGCTCATCGCTACAGCAAGAAGCTCAAGAAGGAAAACGAAGCTCAACATACAATGAAGACGCGCCCGATAAGATGGAGCAAGGTACTCAAACCGCAGACAAACACGGCAACAGCCACCAATCAAGAGCTACCAAGTTGCTCCTGTGACCCACAAGAGGCCATAAAGCCCCACCGCCAATGGTCCATCCAGTCCATCTACGACCCAAAAGGAAAGACCAATAAGCAAAGGAACACGCTATGTCCGACGAGCGGCATCGCATAAGTTGTGGGCGCCAGACACCCACTATGCTTCATCGACGAGGTGCCGGAGCATGAATTCCAGCAGGGTTTAAACCCATAAACATAGAAGCATACGATGGAACAATGCACTCGAGTCCGGATAGAAGACCATATATTGTATATAACATATGTGAGGAGACGATCTCCACGCCATAAAATATCTACCCTCAAGCTCAAAGGGCAGCCTGGCCATTGGCTCAAAAGCCTCCCAAAAACACTCTGGAAGTTGGGAAGAGCTCGAGGAAGCAGAGCAAATTTTCAAGGACTTATGTCCGCCTCCGATGTAGATGACCTAAGTCACATAACTCAACAGCCCGGAGAGTCACGCTGAAATTCTGGAACAGGTTCCTACCAAAAGAACCAAATAGTCGATCGTCCGGACGCCAAGCCTTAGCAGCTTTTAAGCACAATGTCCGAGACGAATGGTCGCTGACACCTCGGTCAAGAGAAACCGAGGACAATGACCGCATTAACAAGCCTCATGACCCATGCGCAGAGAGGACAGCTGGTTGGCAAGAAGCAGCACCACAGCACCCAAGTACATCCGAGATAAGAGATGGAACGGAAAATCACGCAGAAAAGAACAAATACCGAATAAAGAGAAACCCAAAGAGCACGGCAGTCAACACCGGATTTAAAAGCTCACGGCCTAATAATAAAGCTCAACCCATCAAGGACGACAGCGATTTAACCGTCTAACCTACACAAAATTCTGGGTCGGATATGTCAAATCCACGACTTCTAAGGCTCGCAAATCACACCCACAGGATTGTGGGTTTCAAACAGTCCGCCGACTAAACGCCGAACGCAAGGGGCTCGACGGCTGCTTAAGAAGATAAACCCCGCCACAGGGCACCGAAAACAAAAGACTTTCCCACAAGGTCAAAGCAAAACTCACTTCATGTGAGGACACCGAAAACAGTGCGGCACTTTCTAAAAGAGCTTCATCCAGCCCAGCAAACCATAGAGATTGGATATCAAACCAATCACTTTCGACCACCGGATTATTCCGTAGTGTTCAACCATGGGACGGACTCCGATATTGAATCCGATAATAGACGGACTACATTCACAAACGCCCTAATGGACGGAGGCAGGACTTAAACCTGCTATATTCAAACACAATCCGCCGGATGGGGATAGACACTACCAAAATTCGACACAGCCGCACTTCCTTCAAAGGAGTTACGCCAGCCCTTACGCCAAGTGCACAGGCTCGATATTACTCAAGTCGTGTTCGATCACGAACAATTTTCGACGAAAAGTTAATTTTCCATATCGCCCCATTTAAAAGTGAACATCAAGCACTATTGGGACGAAGGCTTTTGTCCGCTTCAACGCCATACCGCATTACGCTGCCTCGCTTAAGATGCCCGGTCCACATGGCACCATTTCAGGCGAGGGTCACTTAAAGACCCCGGATTCGATAGACGAATCCGACTCTCGCAGTTAGGGCCCTCGCCGCATACCCTTTCAAGGGGCTGCAAGACAACTAACCGCTTTCATATAAACCTAGCTTTAATTATTTGCACTTATTCTTTGCATTATTTTCGCATCTAACTGTTTCTAAAACTAAAATGTTCCTCTTTTTCACAGATGAACAAACGTATGCATCTGGCCCAGGATAACGGCACAACGGAGACACAAAGCGCACGCAAGAGGGACCCGCCGCAAGGATTCTTTTCGATTAAGACCCCACGTGAGACCTTTTTATTACCGCTCTTGTTGTTAATCTCCTTGGCTTTCTCCTATAGCCAGCGGAGCCCGACGCTTTGGCATTGGCCGCCAAGACAATGCCCGCACTGGACACAAGGGGTTTAGGCATACCCGCTCATATCATAAAGTCCAACACCTTCGGAGTGTTCGCATCTCGTTGGGCATTATATGCATCATTCAATCATGTCTTTGGTCAAATGTTGGGTTTGCCGCCCTGTGTTTTGCTGCCTTACGCTCAGATCACCCGCTAACGCGGCACCAGGAGAACTATCGCGACAGTTCAGCTGGCCGGGAAAGCACCTCAAGAGAGAAAGCCGAAAATCGATCATGATATAGCGAGAGTCTGGTCACCACTTGATAGACTACCGAATGTTTAGAATTTCCTGGACGAAGGGCCGCTCTCGTCAGCACATACGCACTCGAATCCGGAGATGTGTGCTCATTAGGGGCTATATCGTAGCCCCACCTCGAGCTCCTTTGGCTAAGGAAAGAAATAAAGCACTATAGTCCGATTGCCCGCTTGCTACGCTACCACCTCCTTATAACAGACCGAGACGCCGGATTAAGTGTGAAAAGCTTATTTTGCGAATAACCCCAGCACCTTTGTGTGGCAAAGTCAAGATCGCATCTTTCGTGTTATACACAAGTATACACAAACGTCAGACAGAGAAGTTTTACTACTTGGAAGCACAAGTATAAAAAGCATTCATACTATACTCAATGATTTAAGTTAATGCGCTCAATTGAACGTTACATTCTTTGGGCATCGCGACTTATTATACGAAAGGCCGCAAGATAACTTCCCCAAATAATGCTCGGCAGAAGCTGGTTCCCATCCCAACCTCGGGCAGCAATAGCGTGGCATCCATCTCCTGACATCGCTTTTACACGGGCTGAGCCATCCGTGCCCTCGATACAGCCGACTGCTTATTTCTTTTGATATGCGACCACCCAAGAAATTGCTGCAAGAGGGTCAAGTAGCTCGTCATTTTGACCTCTCTCGCCACACATGGGCCATGTCACCATAGCCAGCCCGACAGCCTATTCAGTTCGCCCATTCGCCAACCTGTCCGACAATGAAGAGGGCGATCCGGACTGTGGAATTGAGTCCAATATAACTCTTCCACCTCGTGATCCCCCTGCTCCGGCGTTTAATAGCCGCACTCGCAGCCAAGTCCATATAGGATCCTCCGAACTCCACCGCCCAAATTTAGCGACGGCATCCATAAACCGCGACGATAAGAAACGGCTTGCCGCCGTGATTTCTCCGGCTTGGCGAGCTCCTTCATAGTCCGTGACAGTAACGGCATCCTTGGCTTCGGTGGCCCTCTTCAGTCTTCCCGCCCGATAGGCGCCTTTTCAAGAGCCTCACTACGTCGGTAGCATCCTTTAAATTTTGGCCACCTGCCACCTCCGCCTCGCTTAGGCAGTGCGCAGTTTTTCGGCTTCAACTCCTCGTCCGCCTCGGCAGTCGATACTCCTTCGGCTTGCTCCTTAGCTTGTGCAAGCTCAATTCGGCTTTCCACAGCAGCCAGACCGCTCATAAACAACATATAACTTATCGAGGAGGGCTTTAACCCACTCAATAGACGGCCATGGGAATTTATTTACTCTTGCGATTTGTCAAGTCGCTGATTGACAAGTGCGATTTCAGATCCGCCATGTCCAAATTGTCGACCAGTTCAGAAACTGATCAGTCCGCTGGCTCGACTATCCGCCACCTGCATCAGAGCGCGTATTCACCCGAGATAGATTTTCGATCCTCAAGACGCTGTCGCCTTCGACAACCTACCGAGTCTGTGGGCTACTATCTATACAGGCATTTATATATGCGAACTGTTACAGCACAAAGGAGTGCATCATTTTCGATACCTCAAATCCCGCCAAGAAGCTCTGGGGCGCATTGCGCAGCCCGCTTAACGATTTAAATCTTCCAACCACCGTGACGCATTAACGGCGGTGATCTTCAAATGGACGCCTCTCAAGCAAACTCTTCGCCTTCCCCGCTCGTGGGTGTTGAACCCTTGACCGACTGGGACGCCTCCGTGATGACACTGGGCTCGCTGCCCATCCGGGCGCGCACGACGGAGGTGTATCGCTTCTCCATCATCTCCGAAGAAGATCCCGAGGACGAACTCATCTAAGATGGCTGCAGATCCGAATGCGATATAAATATTTCGTTACCCATGTACATAAATGAAGGTACTTCCTTATTAAACTTCCTCTTTCATACTCACGGCTCGCTGGAGGGCTGGTCCTTGGCGATGATTGCGTCCGGATTCTTTCCGGACGCCGATCCCTGGGGATTTCTTCGCTTAGGGGCTCGCCTCCTGATCTTCGGAGGCGGCCTCTTTCCCCGAGGAGGGATCCTTGGTCTCTCTTCACCTCTTTGGACGCATATTAGCCCTTTATCTCCTCCGCCTCTTCTGGGCGAACTCCAACATTCTACCAGCACGGCTCCAGGCATGTCTCTCTCGAGGGGGCCGACACCTTATCACCTTGATCGCGCCACCCATTCCGTAAAGAATAAAAGGGTCAGAGATGATCTTTTGAAAGGCATACAAGTAGAATGTCCAGCTCGAGCTTATTCGAGTATCCGGCATCGCGCTCAAGCCTGCCCGGCAAATCCGACACACGCTGCTCACGGTCCAAGAACAGCTTGTACATCTCCGTGTGTTGAACCCATAAAGTGCTGAGAATACGAGGTCCTCCGGATTGAATTCCCATAGACGGAGAGGACGACGCTTGTGGTAGGAGGTGCCTCGATTAGCATGACTTGCATCACCTTGACCAGGCCGATCTCCTTGTTTGGAGGTCTCGAACTGCCCAAAGGCGGGCACGCCCGGACGGCCCCCGCTGAGCTCCTGGTCGACCCACGACATCGCTTGCCGTGGAGGTCCCCGGCGGAAGGAGGGCGGCGGCTTCGCTACGCCTTGAGCGGTGATGTAGAACCACCCGCCCACAATCCTCGCTCCTCTTGAAGGAACCTTCGAGCCACGGGCATCGACCTTCTTATGGTCGCCGCCACACTCCGCTTGACGCCTCGATCATCTTCGCTCCACTTGAATGTTTTCACAGCCAAGGGGGATGACGCGAGGAAGGCTTCGCACAATGATAAATGCGGAGATATGGAGGATGGACTCGAGCCAAGTCGGAAGTCCAGCCCAGTAAAAACAGAGCCCTCACGAAGGATCCGCTGGAAGCCTAATCCGACGGAGGTGAGATGCGAAACGACGATTCGGCTGGCTCGGGCTGGCAGGCGCCTGCCCTCAAGGGCAACCTGCGTAAACTTCATAGGCTGCACTTGGCCTCACGCAGCCATTATGTCCTCCTCCTGACGGAGGAGGGCATCCATCGCCCCTGGAGGTCGGAGCCGACATTTGTAGATCCGGCGTCAGTCTAAAGCTCTGGTGTTGGAACCGGGAGCAGGAAAGATTCGATGCGAGGTTGAAAGACAAGGACAGCCTTGGTCCTCTTATAAAGGCGAATAATACCGGGCCGCCTGCGGACCGCTTGAGATTCCCTTCGATAGAGAAGGCATGACGGGAACGGTTGGGTTACCCACGCACGTATTGATGAGGATCCCGGATAAAGGGGAACACGACCGCTTCTCTCGACAGACGTGTTAAGGAAACCGCTTCGCTAAACGTAGGCCGGCGGAATAATAAAAACGATCCAAACAAGGGCTTGGCTGTGCAGGATATCACGCTGCATAATACGCCGCCAGATTGAGCTAAGTGTATTTTATTCTCTACGTTGAATGTGGAAATTATTTTGCGAGCCGACACATCCCGGTGTTCATTATCTTCTCCGGATTATTCAAGGAGGAACCCGCTTTGCAACGCCAACATTATGCACGCCGGACTTATCGCTTGAAGACCGTTCAGGACTATCGAGGAGTCTCGACTAGTCCGGATAGCCGGACTATCAATATCCGCCGGACTCCTAGACTACGAAGATAGAAGATTGAAGACTCGCTCGTGGTCCCAAGGTACTTTACTTGGCGTGAAGGCAAGCTTGGCAATACGGATATGTAGATCTCCTACCATTGTAACCGACTCAGTAACTCTAGCCTCTCCGTGTCTATATAAACCGAGGGCTTTAGTCCGAGGACACAACATTACATCTCAACAATCATACCATAGGCTAGCTTCTAGGTTTAGCCTCCTGATCTGTGGTAGATCTACTTGTACTACCCATATCATCAATATTAATCGAGCAGACATAGGGTATTACCTCCATCGAGAGGGCTCGAACTCGGTAAAAACATTGTGTCCTCGCCTCCGCTACCATCCGCCTAGACGCACAGCCTGGGACCCTCACCGAGATCCGCCGGTTTTGACATCGACAGCTAGCAACGGCGAAGGACAGGTTTCGTGATTATGCATTTACGCTTCACCGGCATGCGCATTTAATTTTTAGCTTACCGACGATCAACAATGATGTTGTTGCTGGCCCACCGTGCATCGGGATCGAGATCGACACGCAGACGGTGCCGAGACCGACACGCAGAGACCGGTGTTGACCGACATCGGGCGCTGAGATTCAGATCGCATTGAGACCGCGCTGAGACCGTGCGCCGGGGAGCGGAGCTGGTAGAACCGAAACAAAGAGGCAACGGTTCCAACAAACTCAGACTACTAGATCGTGGTCACGAGGTGGACACTTACATTTTGAGCCAAATACCAGGAAGATAAAGGCATACCGCAATCAAATAGGCTGCATCATACGGACAACCGCCACCATCAACGGCGAGAATCTAAAGAAGATAGAAAATATGAGGAGCTCCTCCCAAAGAAGTTTCACCAGATATTCTTGTTCCCGGCCGGAATGAGAAGGATTATGAAGATCCGCATAATGACCCGACAATGAAGAAGATAAACAAACACGCCATGACCAAGTTTATAAACGCTGGTCACTCGAAAATCAGTGAAAGCAAAGATCAACGATGGAACCCTACTCCGAGATTGTAAAGGAAAGTCCGACAATCACGGAAGAGCAGTTTCAAATATTCAAGGAGGCTTGCGAAGGTAAGCTGCCAAAGAAAAGTTTAAGTACATGAAGGCTTCAAAAGAGGAACATTGGGACCCACCACTGAAGCCGGGTTACGGCGAAAGAGGTCCAAATGGGCCAAGGAGGACGCGAAGCCGCGAAGTCCGCATCCTGCACTTTGGCGGATTTCACCGCCCCGCAGGAGCGCGGACGCCCCGAGGGCCCGCCACGCTGGGACCCATCAAGAAGGTTTATGAGACAACACCGTCATTACGGAGTTCATGAGACTGCTGGTAATTTTAGTTTTCGATCAATTCGACCGCACACGCTAGTCATATTTGTAAATGATCCTTGTGCTTTTGCAGAGAGCAACACCGGATTGCTTTAAAGCAACTCGCCGTCTCGAGGCATTGGCGAGGCCCAAGTGGGACACTCCATTCAACCGGCGTTGAATATATTGAAACGACAACCGTGGATACTGACCGTCAGATGGATCGCTGCATGCCGAGACGGCGCCACGGAAGAAGTACTACCGTGAGACCACGGAGGAGAAAAGGAAAGACAGAGGTTAATCAAGAAAGCATCGACAAGAAGGTTGAGATTATGTTGAGAAGAAATCATCTCGCATAACGCGAATAGCGTAGCTGCCGAAAACAAAGCGATTGCAGATATATCTACTTCTTTGACGGCGCGCTCACACTTTGACAAGGGAAAATCCAAAAAATGCAGAGGACTTTCCCTTGTCGACTTCTTGGCAGCACATGCTCGCGACTGCTCCCCGCGACTGCTCCCCGCACTGCCGCCAGACTGCTGCCGTGACCGACGTGCTTGGTGGTGCTCCTTCGGCTGAGCTCGACGCCTCACGGTATCTGCTACACCGCCCCTTCAATATAAATGTATAATCTCCGCTTTGCTGCTTTTCAGATGTCTCACGCCGCAGACTTTTTTGCAGCCGACGAAACCCCGCGGCACTATATTGTACACCATCGCAATGTAGGTGGATGGGGAAGGGACTAATGGAGCCGAGGAACCATTGTTCCACAGCCGTCGATCCCTAACGCCTTCAAGGTTTCCGTATAGTGTCAAACGGGCCACAGAATTTGCCTCCTCTAATACTAGTGGGGATGACGAGGAGACCTCCGGCATGCTTGGTGATTGTTGCAATGGGTGGGTCCTGCTAGGCCAAAGAGTCTGCCTGGCTCGAGGCGGCCGAGCACACCCACGGAGCACGCAGCCTCAGAAGGTATGAACATCAACACCCCACCTACCCAATTAGCCAACGGGTTGGGTGATAGCGGACGGGTAAGGTGTGGCTCCATTAGAGGCGATGACGCTATGGATGAGGATGAGGATGACGGCGCTTAACAAGATGTCTATATCGGGCGCCTCGTGGTTTGAGCATCATGAGTCGGTGCTCGAGGTACCATCAGCAGTTATGACGACCATCCGTGGTAAAGAAGTTAGGAAGAGAGCGAGAAAGGCAAAAAGTGATTCTATGATCCAGCCGCCAAGAAGCTTCGTGGACTGTAGATATCCCCGATGCGGATAAATGGCATATCCCGGTCGACCAATCCTCCCGAAACAACGCCACGCCAGATTCGCGATCTAAGGAGACTTCATGACGATGTGTCATGGGTAGAGAAAGGCCTCATCGCCGAAGATCCAGATACCCACTTTACGGGTTAACGCCCGCAGCAAATGTCGCGACGAGGGCTTCCACGGATAAGTTCTTCCTCCGATTCGATTACATATTCGACATGTTTCACGTGAAGAAGCTGGATTTTACTTTTGTCCGCCTTTTATGCCTTTACATGAGCTACATCATTGGGGTTGAGCAGATACGCTTATCTGTCGTCAATTCGCATTACATGCACGAGGGCTTCTTGGGAGTCTGTGCATCATCGAATACGCGAGGGATTACATCGCCGCCTATGCTCGCCAATAAGGACAAGGAGGCGATTTCATGCCTTATCATCCCGTAAGTCATCCGCGCTGCTATCCTTCCTTCGATTTCAATAATTCATTTGCACGGAGGCTAATTAATTTGAGGTGTACTTATTATGCATCAAGGGCACGCCATCCTCATCATCCTCTACCCCCGATTCTCACGCTCTTTACTTGGACTCGTCAAGAACATTCACAAAAGGATTACACCCACATCAAAGATGTTCTCGATGCTATATGTTTTACTACCAAGCAAGGTGGAGAGGTTAGGACAAGAAGAGAAGGGCAGGCCGCCCAGCCATAAGACCGATCGCTGCATCCAAGAACCAAACGATTTCTTAATGATGGATTCTATGTCCCACACCACATGCCGGAGTACCGGCGGGATCACCGTAACCTTCACATGGCACCTAGATCTAGCGATGCCCATATTCGCAATGGGCAAAGGACATAGGAGATATCGAGGATCATCGATTTTGAGCTGAGTTCTATAACATCCAGGCGTAACTTGCCCAAATCATCATGAATGAGGTCGCCGGAAAACAGGGATGTTCCATGTATGACAAATGTCGCGAAGACGTCCAACATGGATAGCCTCTCAACGTTTCGACATGAAGCCTTTCACTAAGCTCAATGACTATCTCCCGACTTGTATGGATGGCACGACATGATGGAGTGATTGTCGATATATGACAATGTGTCCGCTTAGTCCATACTTTCTTTTATGACAAAACTTTGAGTTATGCACTGAAACTTTATTTGTGATCTAATTAAACCGTCCTCCTCCTCGACTAGCTTAAAATCACTATAGTTAGGTCATTTTGGGTAATGGCGAACTTTGTTATTTATGCTTATGATATGTTGTTTCTGTTTTTGCCAAGTCTATCTCTTTGTGTTGCTCAACTATATATGTTGCACATACCTCATGAAAATCATACGCCTTGGAAAGGGCTTCCCAATTCCGACAACCTAAATTGGATGAGTTCACAGAATTGTATAGTTTTATAGCAAAATCATAACCATGATGGGTCCTTAGTTGAATTATCTTTGTCTCCATGCTTTCATGACCTTCAAAACCCATCTTCTCCAAGACACAGCGTCTTACATGGCATGGGATAAGCTAGTCGAACTGTAAAAGACGGAAATTACATGTTGAAGAAGCAAAGAAGTCGTGCAAAAATAACAAAAAACACTTGTCATCGTTCCGTACCGTATCAACATCGAATGTCTCTTGGAGCTTGATGCTGAATCGCCGACCTTCTACCAGGTGAGGCCTATCACATAGACCGCGCTCATCTTCACAGTAATCGCACATAGCGAATTCCCTTTCGTCGTCAGACATTTCCTAATAGGTAATTAATAATCCATCATCGAATACATATATAGTAGTTTGTAGCAAAGATCATCATATAACAACTAAAACACCTAAAATTTGTAGTTTGTAGTAGTTTGTAGCAAAGATCATCATATAATCCATCATGAATACATATATAGTAGTTTGTAGCACAAACTGCGCTCATCTTTTGCATTCAATAAGCAAATAACTAATAGGTAATTAATAATCCATCATCGAATACATATATAGTAGTTTGTAGCAAAGATCATCATATAATATCACTAATACATCTCGAATAATAGCTCCTCTAGGTTCAGTGGGCCGCGGTGGACACCCAAAGAGAAGGAACCATCACCGGATCATAGCTCCGGTGAGATCCCCAAAGAATCTGCCAGGTATTGGAGAACCGGCCGTTCGCCAACGCAACCAAGTAGCGCTGGACGGCGCTGCTTCTCCTCCGTGACACGGTGTTGTACCACCTGCGCGGGGGACTCAAGCCTCTCCACCGATGCAGGCCCATGTGACCGCCACCAAAGAAGCTTCGGGTCGACGACAGGCTGGCTCCTCACTAAGCTGGGCTCACCAGAAGGTAGCACAACCCAAGACCAGCCAAGGAGCCTGGGCCCCGACATGGCCCCTCGGCTCAACCAGAGTCCTTCGCGAGTCGATTTACGAGGATGCGGATAGGCATCGTCGACGTCGAGAACAAAATGCTTAATTATGAAAAAAAATTAATAAACACTTAGCAAAATTTGGCATGACCTTTGCTAAAGACAGGACCAATCGATCGCCTGAAATTTGCCAGAACGTAAACGAATCGACATTTCTGGCAAAACATAGGCCACTCGGAAAAATATGACATGTCCAAAATGTGACATGTTCAAAATATGATATGTCCACTACAAATTTGCATATAACAGGAAAAATTGCTTTAACTAAAAAATAACAACAATTGCTTTAACTAAAAAAATACCTAGAATTCTGTTAACTACACCTAAAACAACTAAAACACCTAAAATTCTATTAAGCACACCTAAAACAACTAAACCACCTAAAATTCTGTTAACTACACCAAAAACAAATAGAACACCTAAAACTCTTTTAAATACACTTAAAACAAATTCAACATTATTCTAAGAACACCTACATTATTCTAAGAACCTACATTTTTAACTAAAACACCTACAAATTTAACTAAAACACCTAAAAATTCAACTAAAACACCTACATTATTCTAAGAACCTACATTTTTTCAACTAGGATTCAAAATAACTAACTACTCTCTAATAACTATAACTAGGGAGGGAGGGAGGAGGAGGAAGGAGGGAGGTGTACCTCTCGGTGGAAGAGGGCGGCCTGGGGGGGCGACGGTGGGGAGGATGGCGGTCTTGGGGGCGGCTGGCAGGGGAGGAGGGCGGTCTGGGGGGGCGGCAGGGGAGGAGGGCCGGTGCGGGGGAGGGCGGCCGGAGTAGGACGCATGGGCGGCGGGCGGATCGGGGGACGATTGAGGGATTCGATCTGGTGTAAGCGTGTGAGTGTGAGTGAGGGGAGAGGGGTGGGTGCGTGGGCCGGCGCGGGAGGAAGCAGAGGTGGGCTTAGCGGTAGCGGGAGGAGGAGGCCCAGCGCTATAGCTAAAGCTGCAACGGGGGCGAGAGTGGCCCATTAGCGAAGGCCGTCGAAATCCAGCACTACTGCTAACGTGCGCTTGTAGCGCTTGTGCTGGCCGGCGCTACTGCTAAATAGGAGTAGCGAGGGGTATCTAACCAACACTACTGCTAAATGTCTAACTATCACTACTAGGGAAAACCTTATACACAGAAATTTAGCAACAGCGCGGGTCAAAAAACTGCGCTAGTGCTACATAGCAGTAGCGACCAAATAAAAACCGCGCTACAGACACAAACTTAGCAGTAGCGCTTGTGGTAGAGAAAGCGCTACTACTAATATTCCCATTGGCGTATGTTAGAAGACGATAGCAGAGCGAAGCCAAGAAACGCGCATCGCTAGAAAGACGCTTAGCAGCTGCTTCCGAGAAGAGCGCTACTACTAAGGGAAATAAAATAAGATGAAAAACAAATAGAAATTTAAATGAAAATGAAAGAAATAGAAAAAGGAGAAAGGGAAAAATAAAATGTAAAGCAAAATAAACGAAAAAGCGAAAAATCGGAGGAAGGCATAGCAGCAGCGTTTGTTTGTAAGAGGCGCTATAGCTAACGTAGCTGCAGCGCGTGTCCTAGACCCCCTCTGTAGAAACAGAATAGGAAATTAAAAAAGGAAGAGATTTACATAGCTATAGCAGGAGAGCGTTTTGAAGAAAGCGCTATAGCTATCTTAGCTATATCGCGTTTTGCGAAACGCGCTACCGCTAAGTTTGACTTAGCCAAAAAACCGTTTCCCCCCGGCCACCACTTCCCCAAATCCTCAAACCCACCTCCAAGGCCGCCGTCTCCCGATTCACGCCGCCCCCCGCCGCCCACGACGACGACGCCACCAGAGCTGCGCCCGGCGACGACACCGAGCCGCCTAACGCCACGGAGCTGCGCGGCTCGCTAACGCCACCGAGCATTGCCGACGCCACCTTCCTCGCCGTCACCGGAGACGCCCCTGCCTCCCTCGCCATCACCGGAGACGCCCCTGCGGAGCCTCGCCACCACTGCCTCCGTCGCCACCACCGGAGCCATCATTTGTAAGCCCCCACCCCTCCTCTCTCTCTCATGCATAGGTTACCCAGTTTAATTAGGTTAATTATCTAGGTTAGGGCAAAAAATTAGTTAGGGCATTGACAGAGAAGTAGTTAGGTTAACTAGTTTAATTAGGTTTAGTTATCTAGGTTAGTGCAAAAACTTAGTTAGGGCTTTGACAGAGAACTAGTCAGGTTAACTAGTTTAATTAGGTTAATTATCCATGTTAATTAGTGCAAAAATTTATTTTAGGCTTTGACAGAGAACTAGCTGCTTTAACTAGTTTAATTAGGGTTAATTATCTAGGTAAACTAGATTAACTAACTAGGTTAAATAGGTAGGTTAATTAGGTTCGTTGGATTAACAAGCTAGGTTAAGTAGATTGGCAAAGGTTTTTGATTTTTGAAAAGACCACTATTTTTCAAGGAAAAGAATTTAGGCAAATTTTATTTTCCATTGAAGTGGTCATGTTATATCTTTTCATTGAAGTTGTTCGATTGTGCCCAAGTGGCTTTGTTGTTTCGAGGGAATGATGCTGAGTGGCCTATGTTTTGCTGGAATGTTGATTCATTTCTATTCCGGCAAATTTCAGGTTCTCGATTTGTCCACTTTTTAGTTAAAGGTCATGCCGAAATTTCCGTGAATTTCGCATGACTTGTGCTACAAACTAGGACATATCGAGTGCCCGGATTTGCCGCACTGTGAAGGAGTCAACATTCCCGCAAAACAATAGTCCTTTTTATGTCATTATTCATTTTATTAGGTCTAGAATTAATTGACTAGATTTAATCATAGGAAACATGGCTAGTGAGGAGTCCTCGACTAGGGGTGTCCGGATAGCGGACTATCAATATCCGCCGGACTCCTGCATCACGAAGATAGAAGATTGAAGACTCGCTCGTGTCCGAAGGTACTTTACTTGGCGTGGAAGGCAAGCTTGGCAATACGGATATGTAGATCTCCTACCATTGTAACCGACTCTGTAACCCTAGCCTCCCGGTGTCTATATAAACCGGAGGGCTTTAGTCCGTAGGACACAACATTACATCTCAACAATCATACCATAGGCTAGCTTCTAGGGTTTAGCCTCCTTGATCTCGTGGTAGATCTACTCTTGTACTACCCATATCATCAATATTAATCAAGCAGGGCGTAGGGTATTACCTCCATCGAGAGGGCCTGAACCTGGTAAAACATTGTGTCCTCGCCTCCTGTTACCATCCGCCTAGACGCACAGCTCGGGACCCCCTACTTCGAGATCCGCCGGTTTTGACACCGACGCTGGTGCTTTCATTGAGAGTTCCTCGTGTCGCCACCGATAGGCCCAATGGCATCTTCAACCTTCGACGCTGTCGAGGGTGAGACTTTTCTCCCGGACAGATCTTCAGATTCGTGGCTTTGCATCGGGCCAATTCTTCGCCATCTAGAGCAGATCGAAGCTACGCCCCTGGCCGTCAGTCGATTCGAAGCCTAAACTTCACGGCCGATGATCGCGGAGACTTGATCTTCGACGGACTCGAGCCACAACCAAGCGCCACAGACCGCAACGATGGGCATGATCTGCTCGCCACGGACAAGTGCTTTTGATGGTCAGACTTGAATCCGCCCCGGCTACTTGCCCGGAGCCGATTGCCCATGACGAGGGTCGGTGGATAGACGCCGCCCCGGGGGCTTCAACATCTACGGCAATGGAGCCGAATACCGATTTTGTCCCTTGTGAAACTCGTGATCCCGAGGCACCGGACTCCTCGCCGGACTCCGAGCCTCCCGCGCCCCCGCCAATTATGCCAGATTGGGCGCCGGTTATGGAATTCACCGCCGCGGACATCTTTCAACACTCGCCTTTTGGCGATATCCTGAATTCCCTAAAGCATCTCTCGCTATCAGAGAATCCTGGCGGACTATGGCGGGGACGGTTGGAGTTCGGACGACGAAGAAATTCGAGCCCACCCACCACCCACTTTGTAGCCACTGCCGAGGATCTAACCGACATGCTAGACTACGACCCGAGGACATCGACGCTATGGACGATGATGCCGAGACGATCAGACCCAGCGCCCACGGACGCTGGAAGGCCACCTCGCCATACGACGCCTACATGGTGGATACCCCAAAAGAAGGGATGGCGAGAAAGCAGCGGAGGAAGATTCTCTAAAGAAGCAACCCAAACGCCGACGGCGCCGCCTAAATCCCGCCACAACAAGAATGGTGATTCCGCACAGAAATAATGATACCCCAGAGAGTGCCAAGACAAACCCTCCAAAGAAGACTCAGCGAAGGAGGATGTAGAAGCAAGCCCTCACGAAGGGCGGCGTAAGAAAAGGTTGAGGATCACAACTATGGACCTCCCTCCAAGACCAAACAAGCCCCAATGACGATTTAACTCGAGGAGCCCGCCAACAAGATCTTTGTAAACGCAGGCTCATCGCTACAGCAAGAAGCTCAAGAAGGAAAACGGAAGCTCAACACAGCGGAAGACGCGCCCGGATAAGATGGAGCAAGGTACTCAAAACCGCAGACAAACACGGCAACAGCCACCAATCGAAGAGCTACCCGGCGCAAGTTGCTCCAGACCACGAAGAGGCCATAAAGCCCCCACCGTCAAATGGCCCATCCAGTCCATCTACGGACCCAAAAGGAAAGACCGAATAAGCAAAGGAACACGCTAAGTGTCCGACGATAGCGGCACGCATAAGCATGGGCGCCGACACCCACTATGCTTCATCGACGAGGTGCCGGAGCATGAATTCCCAGCAGGGTTTAAACCCATAAACATAGAAGCATACGATGGAACAATGCACTCGAGTCTGGATAGAAGACCATATATTGCATATACATATGGCCGAGGAGACGATCTCCACGCCATAAAATATCTACCCTCAAGCTCAAAGGGCCAGCCCGTCATTGGCTCAAAAGCCTCCCAAAAACATCATTGGAAGTTGGGAAGAGCTCGAGGAAGCGCTTAGAGCAAATTTTCAAGGGACTTATGTCCGCCTCCGGATGTAGATGACCTAAGTCACATAACTCAACAGCCCGGAGAGTCAGCGCTGAAATTCAGGAACAGGTTCCTTACCAAAAGAACCAAATAGTCGATCGTCCGGACGCCAAGCCTTAGCAGCTTTTAAGCACAATGTCCGAGACGAATGGCTCGCCAGACACCTCGGTCAAGAGAAACCGAGGACAATGACCGCATTAACAAGCCTCATGACCCGCTTTTGCGCAGAGAGGACAGCTGGTTGGCAAGAAGCAGCACCAGCACCCAAGTACATCCGAGATAAGAGATGGAACGAAAATCACGCGCAGAAAAGAACAAATACCGAATAAAGAGAAACCCAAAGAGCACGGCAGTCAACACCGGATTTAAAAGCTCACGGCCTAATAATAAAGCTCAACCCATCAAGGACGACAGCGACGAACCGTCTAACCTACACAAAATTCGGGTCGGATATGTCAAATCCACAACCCTTCTAAGGCTCGCAAATCACACCCACAGGATTGTTGGGTTTCAAACAGTCCGCCGACTAAACGCCGAACGCAAGGGGCTCGACGCTGTCAGCGAAGAAGATAAACCCCGCCAGCAGGGCACCGAAAACAAAAGACTTTCCCACAAGGGGTCAAAGCAATAAACTCACTTCATGTGAGGACACCAAAAACAAAGCGGCACTTTCTAAAAAGAGCTTCGACGGTCCAGCCCAAGAAACCATAGAGATTGGATATCAAACCAATCACTTTCGACCACCGGATTATTCCGAAGTGTTCGAACCATGGACGGACTCCCGATATTGAATCCGATAATAGACGGACTACAATTCACAAACGCCCTAATGGACGGAGGCAGTGACTTAAACCTGCTATATTCAAACACAATCCGCTTGATGGGGATAGACACTACCAAAATTCGACACAGCCGCACTTCCTTCAAAGGAGTTACGCCAGCCCTTACGCCAAGTGCACAGGCTCGATATTACTCAAGTCGTGTTCGGATCATCGAACAATTTTCGACGAGAAAAGTTAATTTTCCATATCGCCCCATTTAAAAGTGAACATCAAGCACTATTGGGACGAAGGCTTTGTCCGCTTAACGCCATACCGCATTACGCTGCCTCGCTTAAGATGCCCGGTCCACATGGCACCATTTCAGTCGAGGGTCACTTAAAGACCCCGGATTCGATAGACGAATCCGACTCTGCAGTTAGGGCTCCTCGCCGCATACCCTTTCATAAGGGCTGCGCGACAACTAACCGCGGTTTCATATAAACCTAGCTTTAATTATTTGCACTTATTCTTTTGCATTATTTTCGCATCTAACTGTTTCTAAAACTAAAATGTTCCTCTTTTCTACAGATGAACAAACGTGCATCTGGCCCGTGATAACGGCACAACGGAGACACAGCGCAGACGCGGAGGGACCCGCCGCAAGGATTCTTTTCGATTAAGACCCTCGAGACCTTTTTATTACTGTCTCTTGTTGTTAATCTCCTTGGCTTCCTCCTATAGCCAAAGCGAGCCCGACGCTTTGGCATTGGCCGCGTCAAGTACAATGCCTGTACTGGACACAAGGGGTTTAGGGCATAATTCTGCCCGCATCATAAAGTCCGAACACCTTCGGAGTGTTCGCATCTCAAGTTGGGCATTATATGCATCAGCTCCGAATCATGTCTTTGGTCAAATGTTGGGTTTGCCCGCCTCGTGTTTTGCTGCCTTACGCTCAGATCACCCGCTAACGCGCACCAGGAGAACTATCGCGACAGTGCCCGGTTAATTTGGGCGAGCACCTCAAGAGAGAAAGCCGAAAACTGATCATCATGATATAGCGAGAGTCTGGTCACCACTTGATAGACTACCGAATGTTTAGAATTTCGCTTTGACGAAGGGCCGCTTCGGTCAGGCACATACGCACTCGAATCCGAGATGTGCGGTTTCATTAGGGGCTATATCGTAGCCCCACCCTCGAGCTCCTTTGGCTAAGTGAAAGAAATAAAGCACTATAGTCCGGATTGCCTCGCTTGCTACGCTACCACCTCCTTATAACAGGACCGAGACGCCGGATTAAGTGTGAAAAGCGCTTATTTTGCGAACACCCCAGCACCTTGTGCAAGGGGGCTGAAGTCAAGATCGTGATCTTTCGTGTTATACACAAGTATACACAAACGTCCGACAGAGAAGTTTTACTACTTGGAAGCACAAGTATAAAAAGCATTCATACTATACTCAATGATTTATAAGTTAATGCGCTCAATTGAACGTTACATTCTTTGGGCATCGCGACTTATTATACGAGCGCCGCAAGATAACTTCCCGAAATAATGCTCGGCAGAAGCTGGTTCCCATCCCAACCTCGGGCAGCAATAGCGGTGGCATCCATCTCCGGACACTGCGCCTTTACACGGGCCAGAGCCATCCGCGTGCCCTCGATACAGCCGACTGCTTCATTTTTTGATATGCGGCACCACCCCAAGAAATTGCTGCAGAGGGTCAAGTAGCTCGTCGCTTTGGACCTCTCCGCCACACATGGGCCACGATGTCGACCATAGCCAGCCCGACAGCCTATTCAGTTCGCCCATTCGCCAACCTGTCCGACAGCGGAAGAGGGCGATCCGGACTGTGGAATTGAGTCCAATATAACTCTTCCACCTCGTGATCCCCCGCTCGGAAGTGCTTAACGGCCACCGCACTCGCAGCCAAGTCCATATAAGGATCCTCCAACTCCACTTGCCGCCAAATTTAGCGACTTGGCATCCATAAACCGGCGACGATAAGAAACGGCTTGCCACCCGTGATTTCTCCGGCTTACGCGCAGCTCCTCCTTCATAGTCCGCATTGCGTAACGGGCATCCTTGGCTTCGGTGGCCTTCTTCAGTCTTCCCGCCCGATAGGCGCCTTTTCAAGAGCCTCACTACGGTCGGTAGCATCCTTTAAATTCTTGGCCAATTCGGCCACCTCCGCCCTGCTTAGGCAGTGCGCAGCCTTTTCGGCCTTCAACTCCTCGTCCGCCCTCGCGGCAGCCGCATTACTCCTTCGGGCTTGCTCCTTAGCTTGTGCAAGCTCGACCCGAAGGCTCTCCACAGCAGCCGCACCGTCTGCGTAAACAACATATAACTTATCAGAGGAGGGCTTTAACCCACTCAATAGACCGGCTGCGGGGAATTTATTTACCTTGCGACTTGTCAAGTCGCTGATTGACAAGTGCGATTTCAGCATCTGCCATGTCCAAATTGCCGACTCGTTCAAGAATCTGATCAGTCCGGCTGGCCTCGACTATCCGCCACCTGCATCAGAGCGGCGTATTCATTACCCGAGATGTTCAGATTTTCGATCCTCGGCGCGCTGTCGCCTTCGACAACCTACCGAGTCTCGTGGGCTACTATCTATACAGGCGATTTATATATGCGTAATCATATCAGCACAAAGGAGTGCATCATTTTCGATACCTCAAATCCCGCCAAGAAGCTCGTGGCGGCATTGCGCAGCCCGCTTTCACGGACGAAATCCTTCCAACCACCGTGACGCATTAACGGCGGTGATCTTCAAATGGACGCCTCTCAAGCAAACTCTTGCCTCTCCGCCGGCTCGTGGGTGTTGAACTCTTTGACCCTCCGATCTGGGACGCCCGTGATGACACTGGGCTCGCTTCGCCTCATCCGGGCGGCGTCAGACGGAGGTGTATCGCTTCCATCATCTCCTAAGAAGATCCCCGAGGACGAACTCATCTAAGATGGCTGCAGATCCGAATGCGATATAAATATTTCGTTACCCATGTACATAAATGAAGGTACTTCCTTATTAAACTTCCTCTTTCATACTCACGGCTCGTTGGAGGGCTGGTCCTTGGGCGATGATTGCGCGTCCGGATTCTTTCCGGACGCCGGATCCCCCGGTGGGGATTTCTTCCCGCTTAGGGGCTCTGGCCTCCGGATCTTCGGAGGCGGCCTCTTCTCCCCGAGGGAGGGATCCTTGTTCCCCCTCTTCACGCCTCTTTGACGACATATTAGCTCCTTTATCTCCCCGCCGCCCCTTACGTGGGCGCAACCTCCAACATTCTCGACCAGCACGGCTCCAAGGCGGTCTCGAGGGGGCCGGACACCTTATCAGCCTTGATCGCGCCACCCATTCCTCAGAAAGAATAAAAGGGTCGAGATGATCTTTTGAAAGGCATACAAGTAGAATGTCCGAGCTCTGAGCTATTTACCTGAGTATCCGGGCAATCGCGGCTCAAGCCCGCGTCCTCGGCCAAATCCGGACACGCTGCCTACGGTCCGAAGAACAGCTTGTACATCTCCGTGGGTGTTGAACCCATAAAGTGCTGGAGAATACGAGGTCCCTCCGGATTGAATTCCCATAGACGGAGAGGACGACGTTTGCAGGGTAGGAGGTGCCTGACTAGCATGACTTGCATCACCTTGACCAGGCCGATCTCCCTTGTTTGGAGGTCTCGAATCCGCCCTGCAGGTGCGGGCACGCCCGGACGGCCCCCGCTTGAGCCCTGGTCGACCCACGACATCGCTTGCCGTGGAGGTCCCGGCGGAAGGAGGGCGGCGGCTTCGCTTGTCGCCCTTGAGCGGTGATGTAGAACCACCTGCTGCCACAATCCTCGCTCCTCTTGAAGGAACCTTGAGCCACGGGCATCGACCTTCTTGCTTATGGTCGCCCGCCACACTCCGCTTGACGCCCCGATCATCTTCGCTCCACCTTGAATGTTTTCAGCCATAGGCCAAGTGGGGATGACGCGAGGAAGGCTTCGCAGACAATGATAAATGCGGAGATATGGAGGATGGACTCGAGCCAAGTCGTGGAAGTCCAGCCCGTAGTAAAACAGAGCCCTCACGAAAGGATCCGCTGGAAGCCTAATCCCGACGGAGGTGAGATGCGAAACGACGATTCGCTGGGCTCGGGGCTGGCACGGCCTGCCCCGGGCGGCAACCTGTCTTGAAACTTCATAGGCCGTGCTTGGCCTCACGCAGCCATTATGTCCTCCTCCGTGACGGAGGAGGGCATCCACTGGCCCTGGAGGTCGGAGCCGGACATTGCTGTAGATCCGAAGGGCTCGAGTCTAAAGCTCTTGGTGTTGGAACTGGGAGCAGAGGAAAGATTCGATGCGAGGTTGAAAGACAAGGACAGGCCTTGGTCCTCTTATAAAGGCGAAATAATACCAAGGGCCGTCTCCGTGACCGTTTGAGATTCCCCTTCGATAGAGAAGGCATGGCGACGGGAACGGTTGGGTTACCCACGCACGTATTGATGAGGATCCCGGGATAAAGGGGAACACGATCTCTGCTTCGACAGGACGTGCCAAGGAAACCGCTTCGCTAAACGTGCTGAGGCGGAATAATAAAAAACGATCCAAACAAGGGCTTGGCTGCAGCAGGATATCACGCTGCATAATACGCCGCCAGATTGAGCTAAGTGTATTTTATTCTCTCTACGCTGGAATGTGGAAATTATTTTGCGAGCCGACACTATCCCGGTGTTCATTATCTTCTCCGGATTATTCAAGGGAGGAACCCGCCTTTGCAACGCCAACATTATGCACGCCGGACTTATCGCCATTGAAGACTGGTTCAGGGACTATTGAGGAGTCTCGACTAGGGGTGTCCGGATAGCCGGACTATCAATATCCGCCGACTCCTAGACTACGAAGATAGAAGATTGAAGACTCGCTCGTGTCCCAAGGTACTTTACTTGGCGTGGAAGGCAAGCTTGGCAATACGGATATGTAGATCTCCTACCATTGTAACCGACTGTAACCCTAGCCTCTCCGGTGTCTATATAAACCGAGGGCTTTAGTCCGTAGGACACAACATTACATCTCAACAATCATACCATAGGCTAGCTTCTAGGGTTTAGCCTCCTTGATCTCGTGGTAGATCTACTCTTGTACTACCCATATCATCAATATTAATCGAGCAGACATAGGGTATTACCTCCATCGAGAGGGCCTGAACCTCGGTAAAAACATTGTGTCCCTCGCCTCCTGTTACCATCCGCCTAGACGCACAGCTCGGGACCCCTACCCGAGATCCGCCGGTTTTGACAATCGACAGCTAGCAACGATGAAGGACAGGGTTCTCGTGATTATGACGACGCTCACCGGGCGGCGTATTTAATTTTTAGCTTACCGACGATCAACAGATGTTGTTGCTGGCCCACCGTGGCATCGGGATCGAGACCGACACGCAGACGGTGCCGAGACCGACACGCAGACCGGTGCTTGAGATCGACACCGGCGCTGAGATTCAGACCGGCATTGAGACCGGCGCTGAGACCGGTGCTGCCTCGGGGAGCGGAGCTGGTGTAGAACCGAAAACAAAGAGGCAACGGGTTCCTAACAAACTCAGGACTACTAGACTGGTGGTCACGGAGGTGGACGACGACAATTTTGAGCCAAAGGCGCCGAGGAAGATGCAAGTGCTACCGCAATCAAATAGGCTGCATCATACGGACAACCGCCACCATCAACGATGAGAATCTAAAGAAGATAGAAAATATGAGGAGCTCCTCCTAAAGAAGTTTCACCAGATATTCTTGTTCCCGGCCGAATGAGAAGGATTATGAAGATCCGCATAATGACCCGACAATGAAGAAGATAAACAAACACGCCATGACCAAGTTTAGCAAACGCTGGCGCCTGGAAAAATCGAGTGAAAGCAAAGATCAACGACGGGAACCCTACTCCGAGATTGTAAAGGAAAGTCCGACAATCACGGAAGAGCAGTTTCAAATATTCAAGGAGGCTTGCGAGGCCGGCTGCCAAAGAAAAGTTTAAGTACATGAAGGGGCTTCAAAGAGGAACATTGGGACCCACCACTCGGAAGCCGTGGTTACGGCGAAAGAGGTCCAAATGGGCCAAGGAGGACGCGAAGCCATGAGTCCGGGCATCCTGCACTTTGGCGGATTTCACCGTCCCGCAGGAGCGTGACGCCCCGAGGGCCCGCCACCGCTGGGACCCATCAAGAAGGTTTATGAGACAACACCGTCATTACGGAGTTCATGAGACTGCTGGTAATTTTAGTTTCGATCAATTCGACCGCACACGTTAGTCATATTTGTAAATGATCCTTGTGCCTTTTGCAGAGAGCAACACCGGATTGCGGCGAAAGCAACTCGCCGTCTCGAGGCATTGGCGAGGCCTGTGGGACACTCCATTCAACCGGCGTTGAACATATTGAAACGACAACCGTGGATACTCGACCGTCAGATGGACGCGTGCACGTGTCGGAGACGGCGCCACGGAAGAAGTACTACCGTGAGACCACGGAGGAGAAAAAGGAAAGACAGAGGTTAATCAAGAAAGCATCGACAAGAAGGTTGAGATTGCGTTGAGAAGAAATCATCTCGCATAACAAGAATAGCGGTAGCTGCCGCAAAACAAAGCGATTGCAGATATATCTACTTCCTTGGTGACGGGCGCTCACACTTGGACAAGGGAAAATCCAAAAAAAAATGCAGAGGACTTTCCCTTGTCGACTTCTTGGCAGCACATGCTCCCGCGACCGCTCCCCGCTTTGCTCCCGCACCGCTGCCGCAGACCGCTGCCGACCGACGTGCTTGGTGGTGCCTCCTCTTTGGCTGAGCTCGACGCCTCACGGTATCTGCTACACCGCCCCTTCAATATAAATGTATAATCTCCGTTGCGTTGCCTTTTCGATGTCTCACGTCGCAGACTTTTCTTTGCAGGCCGACGAAACCCTGCGGCACTATATTGTACACCATCGGCGTAACGAAGGTGGATGTGGGGAAGGGGACGATAATGGAGCCGAGGAACCATTGTTCCACAGCCGGTCGATCCCCGAACGCCTTCAAGGTTTCCGTGGCTAGTGTCAAACCGGGCCACGAGAATTTGCCTCCTCTAATACTAGTGGGGATGACGAGGAGACCTCATGGCTTGGTGATTGTTGCAATGGGTGGGTCCTGTTAGGCCAAAGAGTCTGCCGTGCTCGAGGCGGCGGAGCACACCCACGAGCACGCAGCCTCAGAAAGGTATGAACATCAACACCCCACCTACCCAATTAGCGCCGTGTCGGGTTGGGTGATAGCGACGGGTAAGCAGGTGGCTCCATTAGAGGCTGATGACGCTGCCATGGATGAGGATGAGGATGACGATGGCGCTGAACAAGATGTCTATATCGGCGCCTCGTGGTTTGAGCATCATGAGTCGGTGCTCGAGGTACCATCTCAGCGTGTTATTGACGACCATCCGTGGTAAAGAAGCCTAGGAAGAGAGCGAGGAAAGGCAAAAAGCTGATTCTATGATCCAGCCGCCAAAGAGCCTCGGCTTCAGGACCGTGTAGATATCCCCGATGCGGATAAATGGCATATCCCCTGATCGACCAATCCTACCTGAAACAGCGCCACGGGCCAGATTCGCGATCTAAGGAGACTTCATGACGATGTGCTGCGGGTAGAGAAAGGCCTCATCGCCGAAGATCCAGATACCCACTCTACGTGGTTAACGCTCCGCAGCAAATGTCGTGACGTCGAGGGCTTCCCCACGGATAAGTTCTTCCTCCGATTCGATTACATATTCGACATGTTTCACGTGAAGAAGCTGGATTTTACTTTTGTCCGCCTTTTATGCCTTGCACATGAGCTACATCATTGGGGTTGAGCAGATACGCTTTATCTGTGTCGCTGACCCGCACTACATGCACGAGGGCTTCTTGGGAGTCTGCACATCATCGTGAATACGCGAGGGATTACATCGCGGTTTCATGCTCGCCAATAAGGACAAGGAGGCGATTCTCATGCCTTATCATCCCGTAAGTCATCCGCTGCTATCCTTCCTTCGATTTCAATAATTCATTTGCACGGTGGAGGCTAATTAATTTGAGGTGTACTTATTTTATGCATCGCGGCACGCCGTCCTCATCATCCTCTACCCCGATTCTCCCACGCTCTTTACTTGGACTCGTCAAGAACATTCACAAAAGGATTACACCCACATCAAAGATGTTCTCGACAGGCTATGTTTTACTACCAAGCAAGGGTGGAGAGGTTAGGGACAAGAAGAGAAGGGCGGCAGGGCCGCCTTCAGCCATAAGACCGACTTCTGCATCCAGCAACCAAACGATTCTCTTAATGATGGATTCTATGTCCCACACCACATGCTTTGGAGTACCGATGGGATCACCGTAACCTTCACATGGCACCTAGATCTAGCGATGCCCATATTCTGCAATGGGCAAAGGACATAGGAGATATCGAGGATCATCGACTTGAGCTGAGTTCTATAACATCCAAAGGCGAACTTGCCCAAATCATCATGAATGAGGTCGCCGGAAAACAGGGATGTTCCATGCGTATGACAAATGTCGGGAAGACGTCCAACATGGATAGCCTCTCAGCGTCTCGACATGAAGCCTTTCACTAAGCTCAATGACTATCTCCGACTTGTATGGATGGCACGACATGATGGAGTGATTGTCGATATATGACAATGTGTCCGTTTAGTCCATACTTTCTTTTATGACAAAACTTTGAGTTATGCACAGTGAAACTTTATTTGTGATCTAATTAAACCGTCCTCCTCCTCGACTAGCGAAAATCACTATAGTTAGGTCATTTTGGGTACGATGAACTTTGTTATTTATGCTTATGATATGTTGTTTCTGTTTTTGCCAAGTCTATCTCTTTGTGTTGCTCAACTATATATGTTGCATATCATCGACTCATGTGACGATGCAGGTGCATAGATCATAAATGGCGAAGAAGTGCTACGCTAGGAGTATATATCGACAAGTAGCTGGAGTGTCGAGCCCAGTGTACCGGTTTTCGCTTCCGAGCGACACACAGTACTTAGTTTAGGTTCACGCTAATGCGAGAGAGGGATACGAACTCATGTACTCAAAGTGATAGCTATTCTCGTGGATATCATTGTTTAGATGGATGACGATGTATTTGCAAGTAAGAGACTTGTATCGCTATTTTCGAGATTGATGACGAGAGACCACTTTGTGTTGGATGATGATTATGATTATGACATGATTTGATGAGACTAATTGTATGTATATGCTATGATTACATTTGTATGTGGATGATATCACTGGTGGAAAAAAGGCCTTCGGTCGCGGTTCGCAACGGCCATTAGTCGCGGCTGCGCAACCGCGACCAGCAAAGCGCGACTAAAGCCGCCATTTTAGTCGCGGTTGCTTCTGAACCGCGACTAAAGGCCCGTCCCGTGGGCGCCAAAGCGGCTATCAAGGCGGAGGACCTTTAGTCGCGGTTCTTCGCCAACCGCGACTAAAGGCCGCAGGTTTAGGGTTTTAGCCCCCTAAACCTGTTTTAATTTGTATTGTTTTAATTCTTTTGTGCTTTATTTTAATTTTGAAGGAGTTTCATATATTCTACGGTACTACATACATGCATTTGAATGTACAATTTCAAATAAATTTGAAATTAGAACCAAAAGAATTCAAGAGGAATATACAATATATATTCAATATCATCGGATGACCATATACAATTTTGAACAAGTTTCCATACATGATTTAATCCATATAAAGTTCTACGCCCTCGTGATAGTGTTCTCCTTTAGGGTGGAGGACTTCCTGTTGAACCATCCAGCTAGTTCCTCTTGAAGTGGTCGGAAGCGAGCTTCGGACTAAGCGCCCACCGGAGGTTATTCCTCCGAGCATTGGTATCACTCGGATCAACCCGCCAGAGGTGTATCTCCTGATCATCTCACGCATAAAGTATGCACATAGATTGGTCAACGGTGGCTGAATATCCCCATCTTAGTCTTTACCCTTTTGAATTCTAGCTCTTTTTGAATTCACCGACCTTTGTATCTACGAACCGCCTCCAAACCCTACGAGGCAAAGAAAATTAAATGAACAAGAGAGTTATTAGTTACTTGATATTAGGAAATGAACGAAATAGGCCGATCGATATAGAGCGCAAATGAATGAAAATAATTACTTCTGCAGCATTTTTCCGATGTCGGCCCAAAGCTTTGGATCCTTATCCGAGAGTCGTGGACGAGACATTCGAGGTGTTAACTTTAATTACTAGCAGAATCCAAAGGAACCTGCGGACACGATACATGCACAAGACGTCATGCATAACTCATCGATTAGCCGCCACATACCATGCATGGAGTAAACAAAAGAGAATGTGCTCAAGATGTAAACACTCACCCAAAATGGTAAGGAAATAGAATATCACTTTTGAGTTCCTGCTTTGTAAGAAACTGCCACAGTCTGCCTCCACGCCGGTGGGGTAATGCTTCAACACAATATCATTAACGATGTGTGGGTCAATGAACCCAACATCATGGATGTTCCTTACTCGCATTCCTTAATCTTCATTCTGCATGTATAATAGAGGACACAACAATATAGTTAGGACATATATATAGTGCGTGCAATATGAACGAGATGGGGTAGAAATTAATAAATCACTTACGTAACGTAAGCAACCGATGATAGATTTGTCGAGCTCAAGCAGATTGAAAAGCTGGAACAATTCACTCACCAACTTGTACATAGTAATGTTTGAAGTGATGCTCATGTCTAACTTCCGCATAAATATAATCTTTGGCGCTTTTATTTTTATGTAACCCTTGTACCAATTCAGCAGACGTTTCATTTGGTCGTAGATCCTTTTCTCAAGCAGTTCGACGAGAGGCCCATTCTTGACATATGTAATTACTACCTCCTTCTCGCAACTCATCAAGGTCTAATAGTTCACGAAGAGTAATACCTAAGTTGGCCGCTTGTTCTCCGCACTCGTTCTACTCAATCCTCGTGCTGCCGCAGCTTGTATGATCTCGGGGCATCCGGACGTAGGATTCCACTATAAGCGGGCAATCGATTGTTTACTTTGTTCCCGAGCTGGGCAACTTGTTTCCGCTTTTTATACTTTCGCCTTCTCCGCTCTTGGTTCTCCTTGAACATGAATGCCTGCCTGCGAAGTTCACGTGCATAGTCATTAGGGAGATTCTTCGCGGCTTGGGACGGTGTGCTCAAAAATGACTTAGCCCACTTCTTTTGCTGATCAGAAAATACTGGCTTGGGCTCGGGCTCTTTTCTTCTTGCAGTCCGCCTTCCATTTCTCCAAATCAACAGCCATGCGCCGCCGAGTTCCTCGGCACTACGCTCCCAAGGCCTTGTGGGGAGAGGCTTGATGATGGCTCCGCACCTTTGTGGTCT